>JBBYHQ010000007.1:5424202-5441548 GCA_038382645.1 Spergularia azorica | reverse complement strand
AAAACTGCAAAACACAACTAAAAATTGGAATATTGCTATAAATAGTGATAAATTTTGGTGAATTGGAAAACCTATCATACCTTGATCAATGTTGGTGAATTGGAAGAACCCTGCGTAAAATTTGTATGAATGTTATTCTGATATGATTTTGAATTGATAGTTACGTACAATTAGAAAAAAGCTAGATATTAGGGTAAAAAAATAAAACGGTTTTTACGCAAGTGTGAATTCAGGTTTTTTTTTTTTTGGATAATTTCCAAAACAGTTTTTTATTATTAATTTTTTTTTTTTAATTTGTGATGATGTCAGCCCGGGGGTAGTACCCCCGGGGATATGGTATACCAATTGTATTTATACACTAAATTTCAAAACTTACTAAATGGGGTAAGTTTTCACCACACATCTACACTTCACTATCTCCAAAAATAATAAACAAATCATCCATTATCTCCAAAAATAATAAGTAAATTACCCATTATCCCCAAAAATAATAAACAAATCACCTATTATCTCCAACAATAATAAACAAATCACCCATTATCTTAAACATTATTAAACAAACCACTCATTATCTCTAACAATAATAAACAAACAAAACTACCTTAATCCAAGTGAAAAAGACTATGGGGTGTTTAAAGGGGGACGGAGGGAGTACATACTACTAGATTTGGTTGCACGGCTTGTTTTTCGAGCTTTTTTTCAACCCTTACTTTACACGATTTTCGCACTATTAGGGGTTATGAACTTATGATATTACGAATCGCAATACTCCCCCCCCCTCCCCCTTAACAGCATAATTTGCTACTATGCAACTAAAAATCTACGACATAGTTGGATAGTTTTAGACGAGGCTTTATCTGATTTTAGGTATAGTTGTTAAGTCATGACAACGTAGAATCGTTTTCACTAACAGGAAGTTCACCAAAGTATATGCACTAACAATTGTTAGATATCTTAAGTGGCTTTGTTGGTTAGAATTACGGTAAGCATTCCCACCTCATAATAAGTGAACTAGGCAGGGGCGTAGCCATTCTGTCACAGTTGGGTGCAATTGACCCCCCTTAAAATGCACTAAACCATCCAATTTTGTTTGTATTAGTACTACTAACCTTTATAACTTTTTCAAAAACTGACCTTACTTGTATTTGAGAATAAAACACTAATAAGGGTTCAAAATTCTTTTGTTTAGATTTTTTTTCAACTTTTAATATAAATGTCAATGACTTGCACGGTTGCACCCACTTAAATGCAAACTTGGTTCCGCCACTGATACTTCGTTACCATGAGGGAAAAAGAAGTACAAAAGTGTTACACCGTAATTTGGAATCGTTAGTCCATCCACTGAATCACGACACGGTAAATTATAAATGGTTTATCTTATCTTAAGACTTAAAGGGAAATCCATACACTAAATCACTACAAGGTAGCATCCCAAATATAATGCAGGCTACTCTCACAGATGAACCTTGTAAAATGTCAATAATGTAACTAGTGCTCTGTTTCTAAGGTATTCCAATCCACAAATTTTGATATAATACGATTTGATGTTTACTTATGCCAAGAGAGCAATTCACTTTTTAATTTGAGCAACTTTTAACACTAATTGGTTCATATTGTTCATGACAACAAAACTAGCAAATCTAGAAGTGACCAAAAAGAAAATGTGATAAGTTCAATTTTAGGCTGCCCTTTAAAAATGATCTAGTACCTAGTGATGGCAAATTGACAATTACGTATATTACACTCGTTGAAAATTTGAAATACGTCCTTTCCATCTCACAAAAGACTCAGTGATGAAATAATTGTTGTGCTACAATCCCTTCTTCATTTGTCTACTACGAGGCAAAAATCCAAATACAAAGAGTCCATTAAACATGTAACTAAACTAATCCACGACGACGGTTGAACCCTCAATGTCTTGGTCACATATAAGAGCGAGCTAAGTAAATTCTCGCATCTTGCTCATGCATCCAGGTATATATATGCGTGTAACAAACTTCATCAAGCAATATATAGAGTCGACTAAGTAGTTTCGTATCAATTCAACCAATTTCTCATGAAACAAACAAGATTGACGGAGACAACATCACGGCAGGTCGGCATCCCCCATAGCAAGGAGCCTTCGGCACATACACGTCAATTTATGATGCATTATTATTGCCGGAGATCAGGCTCTAGAAATCACATCACTGGATCACAGTGGGCAAGATTTGAAGGATGTAACCTGCTGCATGCGACATACTGTATAACATAATCACTACATTAATGAATTCTTTGTCACTCCAATATTATTGGTGGGATTTCGATGAACCAACATGACATTTGTCGTCTTATATCTTACACACTATATATCGTCGAAGCAACCATGAAATTAAAGCTTTAATTGGATCGACCGCACAAGCTTTAAAATCAGAGTGTAACAGAATATATGATGAATATGATCATATTTGGTGTAGGTTTAATCTTGAAACAGGTCTCACCTAGTGCAGGTCAAGAATTTGACACGAAAAGAAACGTAGTTATTATGCTTCCTGGACCCCTGTTTAGTAATTGTAAAGCTAAGTGCATGCATATACAATCTAACATTTCCAATCTTCAAAGTGGCAATTTTGTTTCTGAGATTGCTTCTTGGTTGCTAGATTTTATGAGTTCGTCTTCAATGTGCGTGTCACTGCATGGCTCTGCCTTTTGTGTGTGTCCATTCCACGTAGGGGCCGGTTCATTTGAGAGCCTCAGTGGCGGAGCCAAAATTGAAAGTTGGACTGAGACGAATTCATTTTATAACAGTTGGTAAATTAAAGTTAGCCAAATACTACCGTTTACCTCTTTTTAACTAGTTTTAGAGTAAATCTACACAACATAACGATCTTTCGAAAAATTGGGGCGGGCGGTAGCGTGGGTAAGCCACCCCTTGACTCCACCACTAGATAGCCTAAAGCACTGAGTACGGGCTACCACGATTTTTTCGAAAACATAAAATATGCCAAAAGTCAATGATTCGAGAAAATATGATACTAATTCCTTCATCCGAAACGGATTATGATGTTCAAAAACTTCGTTCATTCATTTCTAGAGAGAAAAAACTGTCCTTCATGATATACCGTAGAGTACCTCTATCAAACGCTCATAACTTGAACAAAACGATTGAATGGGTATTAACCTTAATCCCAACCCAGTGCTTATGCCATGCTCCAAGGAGCACAAGGAGCATGGTAGTCCTCCTCACAAAAGATGAGTGGGGACCATATATTAAAAAATGAAAAATAATTTTAAGTATGGTCCTCACTCCTTTATTGTGATGAGGATCACCAAGGAACATGGTATAATTTGCGCGTGAACCACCTAAATAACGAAAGGGATAAATAATTTTTGTTTATCTAGTTATCTACGCAAGCCAGCCATTGTAGTTTGACTCATGTACATGCAAATATGCAATTGAGTAATTTGCAAGTGTGAAATAATGTGTCAAGAGCGCGTAACAGTGAAATTATCTAACGTGTAACACTGAAGTGTAACGCGTAAACTTGAAAACCAACGAAACATTTGACAATCTTTAGTCTGGGTTGGCGATTGTTGCGGTGATTTAATTCCCAAATTCTTGCACAATCGACGTGGATTTGAGTCCTCATCTTCAGAAACAATCAACCCCTCTTATCCTCTATCTAATTCTTAATTACGCATTTCTTATACTAGTAATTTAATCACAAATTACGTACACATTAATTTTAATATATTGGTTCGACGGTCGACACCTAAAAAACACGTGTAGTAGTACATAAGGATATCTATAGCTAAGTGATCAGAGCCATTAAAAATTTATAATGTTATCATAGAATTGTTATCGTATAGCATATGATTCGAATTATAATTGTCAACGTACAAGAAGTACGATTACAACTCCAGCGGCTATGGAGGTGTATATTGACTTTATAAATAATTTTAATTTGTTCAATTGTTTTCCTTCGATTACCTCAGGATTGCAGGCTGTTGTCTGAAAATAAGACATATGTCTTTTGGATTATCTATAGGTTATATCGTAGATAGGACGAGTTCATGGCAAAATGATGTGATGTTTTGAATCTCTGGAGTTATTGAGTTTTTTTTAGGTAATTATAATTACAGATTATATAGTACAGTTTATGCAAAAATTGATACAATACTAGTTAGGATAGGGCTTCGATCCTAATCCATTTGTGTAATGATCGAGTCACCTGAGTTTATAATTTGAGCTTAACACGGTCTTCTTTGGTGATAGTCGTAATAAAGTTAAAGCCTAATTAAGCAAGTAAATTGGCATGCATGTTTGTGCCTGAAGTTTTAACTAGTCCTAACGTCCTATCTAAGCTAGACCATCATTTGAATTCACCTAAAGCCTTACTATTCGTTTAGCTCATAATCAAAACTCAAAAGCATAATCTTTTATACGAAATAGATGCATCATATATACAATACGAGTTGTAATTCGTTGAACATAAGCAAGTCTGTATGAGAGTATGAAGAACAAAACGTATTGTACACAAATGATTCATGTTCATCGACCGAATTCAAAACATATTTACAGTACTACATTTTTTTTTAGGGGAGAGATCATTCATTCATTCTAGCTAATTCTATTAATTTATTATCACAATTAAGACAATACAAGCTATTAAAGTATGGAATAAGTAATAATAATTACTAATTTACTAATAAATCCACTTATTATGGAAGTAAATAATGGATTAATTATAGCATTGATCTGTAAATTACTAAAATCAACCCAAAAATGAAAAAAAATGAAAAAAATGCAGAGAATCAACAACATTTTTTCCCCTATCCAGGTAATTATTTTACCTAATTTGGACTCATCCTCTTCATTACATTAGCTGGACATTTATATCCCTGGATAAGGACTCAAATCAATCGTGGGGCTGATTAAGCTGGCCCCACCTGCTCATTTCTCGGACAGCTTAACTTTCACACTACTATAAAATCTCCCCCTCTTACTTGGCCTACTTCAACAATTCCATCTCTCTCTTTCTCTCTTACAAAATTGTTTTTTTTTTTTTCTTTCGAAATTGTCCTATACCAAAATTCTGCAAGGTATGCATGTCTTTACTAAGTCTCACGTTACGTTTTTACGATAACGATTTGAATTGATACTCACCTATTGTATAATCTGAAACCGTGTTACATTGACGTTACACATATTGAAATCGTACAAAAATGTACTATACGTAATTTTTAATTGTTTGTGTTTTGGTTATATATTAGAGATGGCGGAAAACGGAAATGGAAACGGAAACGGGGTGGTAGAGAAGGCATTGACGAAGATACAAATAAGTAACGGGAACGGTGAGGCGGCCGCGTCGGAGAACGGGAGCGAAGGAGTTTGCCATGATGATAGTTCATTGCCGGTGAAAGCGAAAACAATTGACGAGTTACATTCCCTACAAAAGAAGAAATCTGCGCCTACGACTCCTAATAGAGGTCCTCAAGTTGGTGGTGGTGCCACTTTTGCTACCATGTCTGAAGAGGAACGTCAAAGAATGCAATTGCAATCCATTAGGTAACTTTTTTTATTCGTTATCGCCCGAGTTTTTTAAGGTTTTTTATGTAAAGTCTCTCGTACCATCTCATAATAGTTTTGGACCATGTTATAAGAGCCTTTATTTGTTCGTGATATTTAGAATGTCAAATACTAAAGGTACAATAAACTGATTTAAAATCGATCTGGTTTTCTAATCGTTGTGGGGAAAACACGATCACTTGCGTATGATATGGTCATTACGGAGTAAATAATCTAATTGAAGAGGCAATGTGGTATAAAATATAAATTAAATGTTCATTTCTTACCTTAATTTGTAGATGATTTACTTGAATTTTCTTCATGGTAATCGAATATTGACGTCATGTGAGCATATTAGTGAAGTTTATTTTGTGTGAAACGATAGAAAAACTCAACAGAACAAATATAAAAACAGAAAAATGGATGTGTATACGAAAGTGGAAGAGTTCTTAAAGGATATGGTCCATAGTTTGAGTGTGCTACAAAATTTGGGATTGTGGATGACGGTTTCAACTTTCTATCTGAAAAAAGAACCTGAAAAGGATCGATCCCATGTTAATGGGCAAACCCACAGGCCCACATGCTTACGTTTTCATTTCGATATATGAGATGAGATTCCGGATGAATATAATACGTCATATCGTGCTATCTTCGTTTTTTTCATTTATTTACGTTGGGTCTGGTAAATTTAAAATTTTCACGAGTAGAATAAATGATTAATTGGAATGAGTAACTTTCTGGACATGATTGTGATCAAAACTATGAAAATGAATCAGTTTTTTAATGTTGTGACTATGGTATTGGAGTAAATCCTAGTGGTGGAATTGACATTGTGTTTGTGTTATGTGCATGAAATCCAAAATGGCAACAAAAATAGTGCATCATTGGCATCATTGACAAGAGAAACAGGGCCAAAGGTGGTGAGAGGAGACCCAGCAAGGAAAGAGACGCCTAAGCACGTCGACCACCACCACCACCACCACCACCCGTTTGCTCCGACTATTAGCGTCAGTGATAGCTCCTTGAAATTCACTCATGTCCTCTACAATCTCTCTCCTGCCGGTACTATTCCGCCACACTTCCTTTGTATGTCCGAATGTACTCGGCATAGTGTTGTGTGTTTGCACATAGAAATTTGCGTCTAACATTTCCCCTCTTATTGTCAATTTATCATAAAGTCAACACTTGACTATACACATTTTTTAATTGTTTCATGATCTTGTCTTATGCAAAATGACAAAAGGTCATATTTTTGTGATTTTAGTTATATGTACTTTTCAAGTTTGAAGGCTTTTTTTCCTATGGTATGGTAACTTGTGAAGGTGTTCGTTACTGTCTCATGAGGTTATGGTTGTTGAACTGAACCAAATTTATTGAATTGAATTGTACTTTTGTGCACAAGTGTAACAAAATTTGAAACTTACCGAGATTATTTTTCAAGGTTAATTGGTTGCGATAGGTGATTTCTAAAATTCTGCATTATCGTATTGAAATCATGAAAATGACGCAAAAGTTGTCAAATGTTGAAGTACTAGGGTGAATTGAACTGAAGAGAATTTCATGCAAAAAGAAATGAGGCTTAATTAAGTTAGTACTGATTCGGATTTGGGTGGTGCAGAGTTGTATGAGCAGGCAATCAAGTATGAGAAAGGGTCGTTCATCACGTCAACTGGTGCACTAGCGACCCTTTCCGGGGCCAAGACCGGGAGATCTCCTAGAGACAAGCGTGTTGTCAAGGATGAGACTACAGAAAACGAGCTTTGGTGGGGCAAGTAAGTCATAAGAATCGTGCTCATGACCTCTCGTCTAGGAAACATTTTAACGTAGTCCATATATGTTGTTTGTTCGTCATTCCTTATCGACTTTTTGGAATTATGTTACAGGGGTTCACCCAACATTGAGATGGACGAACATACCTTCATGGTTAACAGAGAAAGGGCTGTTGATTACTTGAACTCTTTGGAAAAGGTATATTTTCATAACTTATTTATTTCCATGTTACCCTGGTTGTAACTTGTAACAATGCAACAAGGGATTTTGTATATGTGAAAACTACACATTTTGTATATCATTTCAGTGAAAAATTAACTGGTTGATCTTTTTCTTTTTTCGTATTGAATTCAGGTGTATGTGAATGACCAGTTCCTCAACTGGGATCCTGAGAACCGAATTAAAGTCAGGATTGTATCTGCCAGAGCTTATCATTCTTTGTTCATGCACAACATGTAAGTATATACTCGTATGATTTAGCCGAATGGTTAGTATTGTCGATAAGTCATAATATTTTGTTTCTGCAAGTTCTTGTAAATTCTTGATTATAGAAGCCAAAATGATAGCAATAAGACTATATATATGCAAAACATGGGTGACTTAGCCCTTAGGTTATGTACAAACAATAACTGGTTGGGTTGCAGGTGTATTCGACCTACACCTGAGGAGCTGGAGGAATTTGGTACTCCAGACTTCACTATATACAATGCTGGACAATTTCCGTGTAACCGTTACACTCACTACATGACATCCTCCACTAGCATAGACATTAATCTGGCTAGGAGAGAAATGGTCATCCTTGGCACTCAATATGCCGGGGAGATGAAGAAAGGTCTTTTCGGTGTAATGCACTATCTCATGCCTAAGCGTCAAATTCTTTCTCTGCATTCGGGCTGTAACATGGGCAAAGGTGGCGATGTGGCCCTTTTCTTTGGCTTATCAGGTATAGTATTGATGAATTACGTGTGGAGCGATCCTGTGACACTTGATGTTGTGTTCCTTGCCTCTTTCTCAGTTTCCTTCCTGAACCAGTTTTCGGGTTTGAAGCACAGTTTCTGAATTCTGTCTGACTGAGTGGTCTATACTTGATTGTTTTCCATATAGGCACGGGAAAAACTACTCTGTCCACGGATTACAACCGGTTCCTGATAGGTGATGATGAGCACTGCTGGAGTGATAATGGTGTCTCGAATATTGAAGGTGGATGCTATGCCAAGTGCATTGATCTATCAGGGGAAAAGGAGCCTGATATTTGGAATGCCATCAAATTTGGAACTGGTAAAATTTTCTCTGATTCTTAGCTTCTTAACATGAAAGTATAGCTACGTACGATAAAGGCTTAACCTTTTGCTTCATTGATCAGTGCTTGAGAACGTGGTGTTTGACGACCACAGTCGTGAGGTGGACTATACCGACAAATCTGTTACAGGTAAAACTAAAATCTGCTGATGCATTTTTACCACTAAGGCAAAACATTCAATGATCTCTCTTTTTATTGTAACAGAAAATACTAGAGCCGCCTATCCTATTGAGTATATTCCAAATGCGAAAATCCCCTGTGTCGGACCACACCCTAAGAATGTCATACTTCTAGCCTGTGATGCTTTTGGTGTGCTCCCACCTGTGAGCAAGCTGAACTTGGCTCAGACCATGTACCATTTCATCAGCGGCTACACGGCTCTGGTAAGGCAAAGGCATTAGTCACTCTACAAGTATGTACAGTTTACATATATGTCCATTATTAATTTGGTGATCGCGATTCAATTGTCACTTCAGGTGGCTGGCACAGTAGATGGCATCAAAGAGCCAACTGCGACATTCTCAGCATGTTTCGGTGCAGCTTTTATTATGATGCATCCAACAAAATACGCTGCTATGCTCGCTGAAAAGATGCAGAAGTATGGCGCTACTGCATGGCTTGTTAACACTGGCTGGTCTGGTGGCAGGTAAAGTCACATTGTCTCCTGCAACAGAATTAACTTCTCAGTTTGCGCATGATTTGTGCTTTCACTTAAGCTTGCAACGATATGTATTCACCATTTCTCTTGTTCTTGGCGACATTTTGTAGGTACGGTGTAGGCAGCCGTGTCAAGCTGCAATACACTCGTAAGATAATTGATGCTATACACTCTGGTGCACTGCTGAATGCAAAGTACAAGAAGACTGAAGTCTTTGGACTCGAGATCCCAGCTGAGATTGAAGGCGTGCCTTCTGATATCCTTGATCCAGTGAACGCTGTAAGTTGCCTATCTAGATAATTATATCTTTCAGAATTCACAGCTGACTATGAATCTCAATTGACATTCATCGCGGTTTTGTCATGACAGTGGCCAGACAAGGAGGCTTACAAGGAGACACTGCTGACACTCGGCGGGCTATTTAGGAAGAACTTTGAGGTGTTCACCAATTACAAGATCGGCAAGGATAACAAGCTGACAGAGGAGATCCTTGCAGCTGGTCCTGTGTTTTGAGATCCTTCTTTTATAGTCAAGAGTCTAAGAGGGATGAGTTCATATTGTCTTGAGTACTTATCCTTTGTGTAGACTATAGACTGCTGAGAAATGAGTGTATTGATTCAAATACAAATTATATTACTGATGATGGAATAAAATGAGGCTTTTTGTTATGGTTTCTATGCTTTTGTTCAATACTCAGCATTCAGATTGGGCATATTTTGATGTTTAAAACTGAAAAGTGCACTTGCCATGAAATCAAGTAAAATTTGGGGTGACCCTATATCTCAATCAAAATCAACCACTCTACGCTTTAAATTTAAATGCGTGTGAGTGTGTGACACATTTATGTATGAAGTGTTTTATTTCAATTTTAAATCATAAATTAGTCTCCGGAACCTATTCACATACTAGTGAAAATCAATAATAGACAATGGTGTGATAGATATTGGTCAATTACTATCAAGTCTGATGGGGAGGATGGATCAAACGAGGGGTCCAAACCCTATCCTATGCATTCAAGTAGGTCCATCCTAAAACTAATTAACAATACGAGGAGTAATCCATTTGTTTAATTACTAGCAACATCCCACTTATCTTTTGACGTGGGACAACCTCACACATGTTGCAACAATCTCCCACTCATATGTGAGCCGGCCAAATTCTCTCCCCCCGAATCAAACTAGGTCAGACCACCACCAATTGTAGCGTCCAATCTCAGAAAGACCTACTAGTACTGTCTGTGGCGCCCAATCTGATAAAGGACCACCACACGGTGTGGTGTCTGCACCCAAGCTGCCGAACCTTAGGTAGGGCTCTGATACCACTTGTTGGGGGAGGAGAGATCAAATGGGGGAGCCAAACCCTAGCCCATACGTCTAAGTGGGGTTCTATCATAAAACCAATTGCAATAGGAGTAACTCACTTGTTTATATGGCCAACATCCCATTTATCTTTCGAGGTGAAACAAGCTCACACATCTTGCAACATCCCATTTATCTTTCAATGGTCCCGTTTTTACATCACTTGGAATTTGAATCAAACCACCCTGAATATTTCACTCACTCGTGAAGAGACTTGGAAACTGATAAGCATGTTTTATTCATGAATAACATAAACTTTATAAATTAAAACGAGTGCGTTTCGTTCATTGATAAATAAGTTTCAAATTAAATAAATAAGAATATGTCTCACACTTTAAGTTGAACGAGGGCTACGTCTAGTGTCAAGAGAGAGAAAACTGAGTACGTCTAGTTTGCAATTCCGTAAACATTTGGGGATGGTAAGGGAGGAGGAAAGAGTCGAGGACGTTACAAAGGGAGGGTGATAGTCCAGGCATGTGGTAGTGATGCAAATGACACGAGACTAGCTAATGTAAGTTTCACGTGTTGTTGATAAGACTCAAGACTAGCTAATGTAAGTTTCACGTGTTGTTGATAAGACTCAAGACTAGCTAATGTAAGTTTCACGTGTTGTTGATAAGACTCACGGGATTGATACTAAAGATGTTCAAGACTACAACCGAAAGAACACTATAATTTTATCGTTTTATTTTGTCAATTACTAGACAACTTTAATTCAAGTGTCATTGTCTAAACATTAGACCTCTAGCAGCGTCCTTCCTTTTTATGTTCTCCCCACTTATTCTAACTTTTCTTAGTAATTTCATCTCTAGGATATATCTAGTTTAATTCTCGTACCTTGTAAGAGAAGACTGTAACCAAAAAGTGTGTATGTTATAGAGAGTTTTTACATGAATCACGAGTCATCGATGAAGGTTAAACCTCGTGTTCAAGGTCCGAACTTAAAATTGGGCTTCCGAAAGCCGGAGTCCAATCCTCAAAAATAATGTTTGTTCCTCCGATAAAAAACAAAAAAAAAAATAAAAAGAAAAGAAAAACTGAAGAGAACGTAACCTAACCCGGCAGCCGCAGAAGCTCTACTCAAAAGATCAGGCCACAATCTCTTCCCAAGAACTTTTACAACTTGGAAAATAACTTTAATTTGGGGATTTTCGATTTTCATAATCATCGTTACTATATAAAGGGGCAGTCAGAATCTTTAATTGATTTGTTCAATTTTTTCCCCAAATCAATCGTGTTATTTACGCCCAATTCAATTCAGCATCTGCACAGGTATATTTTCCAAATTCCCAATCTTTTCCGTGTAATTAGATCGTTTTTTTGGGTTAATTTGATCGAATTTCCGATTTCTTTTGATTATAAATTCCCAATTTGATTAAAAATTTGGGGAAAAGTGTTGATTGAATTGGGGAATCTGGAAAAAGTGGTTGAAGATAAAATTTCAATCTGATTGACGAATTTTGTGATTTTTTTTTTTAATTTTGGGTGTTGGGTAACAATTTAATTGAAAAATACGATTGAAAGTTTGCATTTTTATTGATTTAGTATAATTAATTTGACGCCTGAGAAATTTCAATTTGCAGGGGCGTATAATTAGGGTTTTATTTTGGCACAGGGCCACTCAAATAAACGAGACGGCCCTGATTATCATCGGCCGTTTCGATCGAAAACTGATAAAGTATGGGGAGTTACGGCCAGGTAAGCTTGAATTAGAAGCCAAACTTGATGATTTCTGGGATTTTTAGGTTGTGATATTGGGTTTTAATTGGTGTGTTATGTTATTTTGTGATGATAGGATGATTTGGATGAGTATGAGGATGATTTTATAGATGATCAAGATGGTGATGTTGGTCCGAGTAGGTATGCGAGTAAGTATACGCATAGGTACGCGGATGAGGATGGCGAGGAGGAAGAGGAGGATGATGAGGAAGAAGAGGAAGAGCCGGTGTCTGAAGAGGCGTTGAAGCTTTTGAAGTATAGGCAGAAATTGAAAGACCAGTTTAGGTCTCAGTTGAGGCGGGAGAATGGTGGTAGTGGTAGTAATTCGCAGGAACAAGTGAGGAGACCGGCATTGAGTAAGTATGTATCTCGCTCTTGTTACCAATTGTTTAATTGATATATGTTGTGAATTGCAACTCAATGGGGGTGCTTGG
Organism: Spergularia azorica; assembly: GCA_038382645.1. Lineage (NCBI taxonomy): Eukaryota > Viridiplantae > Streptophyta > Magnoliopsida > Caryophyllales > Caryophyllaceae > Spergularia > Spergularia azorica. Next base: position 5,428,761 of record JBBYHQ010000007.1, on the reverse strand, counting down.
CTTCTTAAAGAAAACAACTCAATGGGTCGTGTCTTTTTTGCAGCTTTGGTTCCTTTTTTGGTCCTTCGCAACCAGTGATTGCCGAGAGAGTTGTTCAAGAAAGCAAGGCTTTGTTGGAGAGTCGCCATTTGGCACCAAAAGCATCTACCTCTCAGAACAATGTATGTTTCTTTACTGAAAACTTGTTTTTTTTTTTTTTTTTACGATTATCCGTTTGTTCAGGTTTGACTTGGGGGATCACCACTACTATGTAATGGAACTGAATGTCGTAGAATTAAGTTGAGAAATGGAAAGGGATGGAGACAAGTGACACTGAGTAATTGATTACATCTAATGCTCTAATAGTGCTGACATGGGTTTAAGTTAAACAATGATGATAACCTTGACTGCATGGAGAATTCATGAAATTGTATCGGGAATTGCATCGTCCTCTACTCTTTTCCCTTAATAGGTTAGATTCATTACATGGTAGAGGACATACGTGGCTACCAATTAAGCACTGGGTTATGAGATTGTGTGTTTGTGTATGAATTTCATTCTGTATTGGTTTCATGGGGTTCGATACAATTCAGGGCCACTGCGTGACCTTTCAGTCTGTCAGTAGCTGTAGGTTGGGATGTTTAGATGCTGGAGCACAAAAATTGTTTACTATTATACTAACCAAGCAGCTCTTCAGATGTTGCAAGTCTGTGTCTTTTAACCCTAAACCTGTTCAAATTATTTATCTTATACATGTATGTTTATATGCCATGGGTGTTTGGCCTCTGGGTATGCTCTATTCTGCGGGTTTGGTTAAATGATAAGTTGCCCAGGCATTCTTTTTTGCGGCCTTCTTAGCTGTTACTTTTTTTGCTCGCCAGAACGTGACAGGTTATTTGACTGAACTTTCCTTTCACGTAAGGCCAATGTGGTCAGCTTTGTTATCTCATACTCAGCTGTAGTCAAGTTCAGATTCTTGGATGTTGTGTCAGAGTTCTCGAACTTCTATTTCCCCTCGCAATAAGCTATTCACTCATTTCACGGCTCAAGCATTATTGCCGGATGCCTATGATTCTTGTGAACGTGGCTATATAGTATGATGCTGGTATGAGCTTCAGAGTTCAGATCCCCATGTCCGACCTGAATGGTTTTTGAACTTTAGACTGGTAGATGTAGGGCAAGGGGTTATCAAGTGTCCACTGTTAGGACATGGATATGATAGCCTATCTACTGTCGAACAAGCAACCCCGTTTTATGAATAAGGCAACGTTTTTATTCTTATAATAGTATACATACCCTGTTATTACGTATTTGGGTTTGTCTAGTATTCCATGTTATAGTTGTCGTAGAATGAAGAGTTTTAGGATCTTAGTTTAAAAAAGGGCGCCTGAGGCGCAGCTGCCGTCGCCTCAGAAGCTTGAGGCGCACCTGAGGCGCACAACTGTGAAATTTCCAGTTTTTTTTTCTCTTGTAACCTTATTTCTACACTTCCCTTTGCCCCTTAATCCCTTGTTTATACTATTTACCCATTGTCCCTCTTCAAATACTAAAAAAGGGGTTACTTTTTTCAAAATATGGTTTCGTAAAATATAATTTTGTTCGCTGAATGAGTGTGCCTCGTGTGCATGAGGCGTGGGCCTTCGCCTCGCGCCTCATCGCAACGGCCCCCCAACACCTCGGTGCGCCTCGCCCCTCCTTAAACTAAGTTTAGGATTATGTAGCATAGCTACAAACAAGCCTTAGTAGAAAGCTTTTATGTCGATTTACGTCAATGTTTTCCCTGAATAGAGCCTTGTGTTTGGGTATGTTCTAATTTTGTTAATTAACAATGGAGTCATGTGTTTCGTCTTAGTCATGACTATATCTCTAGCTCTTAGAAAGAGTAGATTTTGTTAAAATTTGAGAATATTTATATGCCATTAAAGATTTTATGACACGCTAATTCTTGAAACACAAAGTGCTGTGTTTAAACATCAATCAAAATGAATCCTTATATATCTGAATAATTATGTCATCAAGCTACTTACACATATAGAGCTGAATGGCCTTGGGAAGCTTTTTCATACTTGTGAATCATTGGCTGGATGAGTTTCATGGAGCTGTTGGTTTACTTGCTCAGTTGCTCCCATCATGCAGTTGCCTTGTAATGTGGGAATGCACAAAATGCTTCTAGCTTGTTCTAGTTGGTTTATGTTGTTACTTTTATTGTGTAGGTTAAGAAGGTCAATATGCCATCCAGAGATGGACCGAAGAATGGTGTCAGTCGTCAGCCTTCTTCAAAGCAGGTTTGGACTGGATATAACATGTCGTACCCCCATTGTTTCAGGGCAGCGAGACTAGTATGCGAGTATTGATTTTTAAATGTCAATGCCTGCAGGTTATAACAAAAGCACAGACAATTAAGCACACGAGGGACTATTCTTTTCTCTTATCTGATGATGCAGATGTTCCAAAGCCATCAAGGGATTCTGGACAGCAGCAGAAAAAATTAGTCTCGAGACCTGGTTTGTCTCAACTTTACTTTATATTTTCTTTGGCCTACGTCAGATATGCATGCTTTTCATTATTACCATGCCTTAACACAGGATTTTTGATGGTCTTGAAGACGCGAGACCAACTCAGGTGCCAGCACAGAGCATTAGACCATCTGGTCATTCTGGCAGGAGAGTAGTGAATGGGTATGAACAAAGGAAGCCACATGGGACTCCCCAAGTCTGTTCTACACGCCCTGCACCTGTCCGAAAGTTGACCTCTGATAGCAGGGCCAGTGCCGGATCTTCTGATTTGAGAAGGCAAGTCGATGTACGGAAGCAGCCGCAACCCACTAGGCAATTGGGCACTGGTACTGGAAGTGGTGTCGCTAGACCTGCTATGTCCAAAACCTTGCCTCCAAAAAAGCCACCGTCTTCAATTAACAGAAATATTACGGAGAAAAAAACATCTGGTGCTCCTGCTGGGTATCTTTCAAAGCATTCTGTACCTAATGGGCAAAGACTTCCAGTAGATAAGTCGAGGGCTCCTGGTGTAATACGGTCCCGCGAGCGTGACACCAATGTTCAATATAGCAGAGACAACAGAGTATTGAAGAAGGAGAACGTAGCAGCTTCTAGACCTCAGGTACTTCTTTGTTCTGCTTTGTATGCGCTACATTTTTTTGGCTATTATCGAGCAGCATACTGAATGTTCTGGAATCTTATCTGATTAATGTACTAAATCGTACCAGATGAAGCCACCCAAGCAAATGCCTATTCGGGCTGAGGTAGGTAGAGATCCTAGTAGGATGCAAAGGCCCCATGGACAGATGAATGCGCGTAGTCAGTCTGGTGGTGTTAGAAAAGATCCCATTAATAGGAAAAGAAGGGCTGAGGAAGTTGATGATGATGTTGGTGATTATCGTTCTATTATAAGGGGCTTGTTCGGGTAATTCTCTAATCTCTTTCTCCTGCCATTCTCTGAGTTTCAGCTAAATCAGTTGTCAATTCTTCTTGTTGTTGCAATTCTACTGTTTTCGATACAGTAATTTTCTTTATAAGGAACTTGTTGGGGTAAATTTGTTAATCATTTCATTCTCTTGTGGTTCTTTTTGAGTTTCAGATATATTTCTACAAATTTTTTACTTCTCTATTTCTTTTAAGTTTTTTTGGCATTATATATAATTTAATGTTCTATATCGACGATCCCAATGACTCGTTTTAGCCAACACCAAATCCTTTTGGGTCTAAAGCTTTGTTGTTGCAATTGCTCGAGGTTTTGATATTTTAGTCAATTCTGGTCTCATGCTGATTTTTCTATTCAAGCTCTTTCTGCGGTGCTTTAATTATTTGGGTTTAGGATGTTTTTGGTTCACTGTAGTTATGAAGACTACATTCTAAGTTCTAACATGCTTGCTCAGAACAATTTTGGATTATGTGGTAATTGTACTTGGTAGTTTTGGTCCTTGTCTTTCCACGGCACAATGTTAAAGCCATAGTTTAGTGATCATGTGGATAATGTGCTTTGGAAGGAGACAAAGGCTTGCTACTGGTTGTATTCTGTTTGACGTGCATGTGTGCCTTGGCTTATGTTGCCTTTATTTGGTGATTACTGTGTAGGTATAATAAAGACAGATATCAGGATGACGATGACGATGACGACTGTATGGAGGCTGGCTTTGACACCATACTACAAGAGGAATCGAGGAGGTTAGTTGATTGCCTTCATTCACTTAGTTGACTTCGAACTTGCTGGAGATCCCTGGTACAAATGTTGTCATGAAAGACATTCACCCATGTGCAATGTGCTTGTAATTTCTGTGTTCTGATGATCGTCTTGGCTAACTAGGAGAAGGCATGAGCTTACATTTGTAAAGAAAGATAGCTAGGAATGAGGATAAGACATCCTTGGAGAGAGCTAGACAAACTCACAACTCTTACAAATGTTTTTATTTTTTTTCCTGCAAAATCATGAGACAGATTTCGCCAGCACTCCCTACTTTTCTTTCTCCAATGTACTAATATGTTGTTATATGTGTTATGCTCTGATGCAGTGCGAGAATTGCTAGAAAAGAAGATGAGGAGGAACTTGCTAAGATTCAGGAAGAA
>JBBYHQ010000007.1:5411587-5424102 GCA_038382645.1 Spergularia azorica | reverse complement strand
TGGAATCTTTTTGATTAATTCAGGAGAATATCACTTAATTAAGGAAGGATATTAAGTCTTATCATGTGCCCCATGGGAACACGTTAGAAAAATCTTTCTTATAATACATGACCACTAAGAAAGTGAGTACTCCCTCCGTCCCAACTCAAACGCCCCAAGGTATTTTTGTAGTGGAATAAGAAAAATTGATATAGTAAGTTGGGTGGGATAATATTAGGAAAAAGGAGGAGAGAGAATGTGAGTATTAATGAAAGTAAGAGAGATATGTGAGAGAGGATCTGATAATTTAATAAAAGTAGGAGAGAGAAATATGTCCCAAAATAGATGGGGTGTTTGAGTTGGAACTTTCTAAAATGAAATATGGGGCGTTTGAGTTGGGACGGAGGGAGTAGTTAGATTTGTATTTTGTAAGTAGTCACTTTATATCATGTTATGTAAAGTCCTAACTTGCTCCAACTCACTTCAATGATATTGCCCTAGTGCGATTGCTTTTTAGTTTTTTTTTTTTGAAGAAAGACACTATGGTCGATTGCTTTTTAGTTTTTGAGCTTTAGTGCTATTGAGTATTGACAGTGGCGGAGCCAAGGGGCTTGGCTACCGTCCGTCCCAGGTTTCCGGAAAATCGAAACAAATTATTTAGTGTAAAATTAGTTAGAAATAGGGTATCGTGGTATTTGGCTCATCCTAACTCCAATCGATAAGTTTTGGCTCATTTAAACTTTCAAACCTGCCTCCCCACTGTCTATGGAGTACTTACACATTGCAACCTTGCTAGTGACATTTCTCATACCCGACGGTCTTCCCACCATTGCGATCTGTATAGTAAACCTTAAACGTTGCACCTGACCCGCAAATACAAACGGTAGGTCACTCAAAATAGTATAGCAAATAAGAATTATCTATTTTTTCTCTCTCCGTCTCACTTCAAATTAAACACTCTAATGTTCTTATTTGAACGTCACATGTCAAACACCATATTTACAGAATATTTTTTCTCTCTTCTATTTTTCGCTAATCTTCACGTCATCTCTCACATTATCTCCTACTTTTTGTACATTCATCCTCACATTCTTGCTAAGCCTCACATTAACCCTCACTAGTCACTACCATTAGTCCACCACTCAACTTGCTTTATAAATATTTCTTATTCCAGTACAAATATTCTACGAGATGATGCTACACGTGTGATGGAGGAAGTAATTGATAATCAATATAAGCGCTTGTTATTCAAATATAAAATCCTGGCGTCGCCCCTCTCTATCGCAGTGTCGTGGCAGAGTGTAGGTAGTAACGCTAGCTAAGCTTGAGCCATTTCCCATAGTTTCGGCATAACAATATAACATACATGATTCGACTACGCGACACGTCGAAGTTAGGACCGGAAATGGTCAAATATTGGATCGGATACTATGCCGGAAACAACGCTTCTGAGTTCTGAAAGCTTGGCTCTCTATACTATGCTCTCTACATCAAGTGGATTATTATTATTCAGTCATTATTCTTGATTATGTTTATACTGTCAGACTTTTTTTTCTTAATTCCTAAAAATCTCCATTTTTTTACACTTTCTAATTCTATCATTTTCTTGATCTTTGCTGAACTAGTGAACTAGCCTACGTGCAAGACACTGGAACCACATGTTCTGTCAACTCCCAGTAAAAATAAAAATTTGGGTCACATTTCCTCGCATTTTTTTACCCATCAACTTGCACTAAAGTTAACAAAACCAAGACGAGATTAGATTTACTTGGATTTGTTTTTGTGGAAATAATTAACGATAATTAAGCATTTCTATAATTAGTAAGACCCCCTAACAGTAGAGCATGCGATGGCTAGATGCCCTTTTTGTCAAGGGCCCGTGGAAATAACAATGATTAAGCGTTTCCGTCAAAATTAAACCCTTGAAATTTACTTATTTGGAAAATGACATTGTGCGACACCGTGGTACTTGTTTAGATGATTTAGTCATGTAATTGAGTATGCAGTGTGCTCTTATATAGCTAAAATCATGGAGTATAATGTCAAAATTATTGAGTAATTATAGTATGATAGAATTGGCTGCGGAGCAAATCGTGTAGTCATTGATTAGCATACTTTTTCGAGTGATAATTTTGTTCACCATGCGGTTATGGTATTAGCCTTGTCCATAGCTTGTTAATGTCATACTAGTATGTACATTATTTTACATATACTTATAACCTCCGAGTTGTTTAGCCTTTTCGGTTCTCCAGCAGCATTTAAATGTCTTGATTATCAATTAATGGGGTGAGATCAAATAACTATTAAGGTTATTTGCTTCAATATATAGCTACAGCGTAGCTAGGGGTCTGATCGGTAAAATTAGTTGTAGTATTATACGTAGTTGTTAACATTTTTTGTGATTGGTAGTTAGTGCTTGTGAGTGATTATGTGAAATCGAATAGAATAATCCAACCCGCATATTTATAAGATTCAAGATTCAATTAATGATGTATTTTAATCCATTTCCTAAATCTAAAGCATGTGACGCGCTTTGATTTGCCAAACACATACAATAACAATTAAGTTATTAACGATTACTTTCACTACTATAACATTTTTTAAACAAAAATTGAACTAATCCGTCAACAAGCTTCTTTTTTAATCGTAGCCCCATGTCAAAGAAGGTGACCTTTAGGGTGATTAAAATAGTCCAAAAATACGATCACGGATGCTACATAAATAAGACGAAGGAGAAGAACTGTATGCAATAAGCTGAATATTTTCGTGGATGTGCCAAAGCTCCATTGAAAGGTACGTATACGGTATACACTTCATAATTCTCTCTCTTTCTCCTCATTTTTTTTAACGTAGATGCATGTATGAGTCATCTTGGTTATATATAGACCACTGCATTTCCCAAAGCTTATAACATTTATTAACAATGTCGGTTTCTCTACACTTGTTGAACCATCACTCTACTCTACTCTAATCATCTTCTTCTTCTTCACTCTTCTTATAAATACAGAGTTTTGTCGACATTTCTAGGAGAGAGAGAGTGTGGGGGACCTCGTAAATTAAATTTGGGCCATTATTTCCCAATAATTACTCCCTCTTCTTATACTGCACTACGCAGCTGATCTGCCACCACAAAAATAACCAACAAAAAACAGGAAGAAATCTTGAAGAAGAAGAAGAATAAGAAAGAGGAGAAAAAAAAAAAAAGTGGGTTTAAATTTGTTGATGGATATGTCTTCACCAAATTCTGACCACCTCTGGTTTGCAGAACTTGTAAGTGACCCTTTTCAATTCGTTCACTCTTTTTTGTTCTGATTAGATAATATTACTTCTCCGGCGTATGTTTTCATTTGTTAACGTTTTGTTTTGAATACCTTTCGTATATCCAAACCTGAAGTCGTAACGTTATAAATGTGACCGAAGCGGCAAGTATTATGTTCATTGAACTGTTTTCATGTGTGTCGTTTTAGTACCAACTGAGATTTACACATTCTGATCTCAAGAACTTCATGCATGCATGTATGTAATGAACTTCTTGTTCGTACCTATTCATGTACACTTGAGTAGTTGACTTAACAGTAATACTTGTTCTCTTCAACTTTTTAGTGTTTATTAGTATTATTACTTCTAGTATATAATTAACTAGTTTCGAGTAACACCGTTTTACACTGCTTAGAGAGTTTCCGAGACATGCTATGTGCTCCATAGTGCAAGTCAGCAAGTGTGCAACATGGTCAAGGCAAATGCTTTTTTTTCTTTTTTTCTTTTTTTGGGTTCGGAATCGCATCACCATTTGGATCAAGAACAAATTTGTTTTGTTACTTACACTATTTATTCCTCATGAACTTCTGAGGTTTTTTATCTTAACATTTTTAGGGTACTTTACATTTGTTAGCTCCATAATGACGATGGTGTTAGCAAACCTCTTAAAAGGGTAATTACTTTACCATTTGACCATGTACTGCTATCATTAATTTCTAAGGATGACTATTGGCACTCTACATTAATTTTCTAGAACTCTTACTATAATTTTCCTTTTTTCATAAAATAATAATGCTAACTAGTGGGACTGTGGGAGTGTTAAAAGTAAGTGTTAATAGTTGTTCTCTAATTTTTACATCCCTATCTTTAAGAAAGTGTATGTGATTCTCACGTACTCGTTGAAAAATACGAGACTAGAGTATAAAATTAATGTAGGAAATGTAAAAACCAAAGTGTCAGTTGCATACGTCAACTAAATCTTTAAAAGAGTTCGTAATTAAGCTTACGTGGCAATCATATTACTTATAACTCATAGCTCATAAGTCATATCTGTGACTTTGTGAGATCGAATAAAAACAATATAGAGTAACGTAATTTTCCAAGCACACAAAATTTCAAGTCACTTTTGGACATGAAGTGTACAAGTTAGAAAATTTTCTTGATGGAATATTGGAATTGAACATAAATTCAAAAATGTGAAATAAATCATTACTCCCTCCATTTCAATATGGATTTTTCTAACGTGTGCCCATGGGGTATATAATAAGACTTAATATCCTTCCTTAATTAAGTGATATTCTCCTGAATTAATAAAAAAGATTCCACAATTTGTTTTTTCAAGTGAGAATATCACTTAATTTAGGAAATAAATAGAGTTTTATCATGTGCCCTATGGGCACACGTTAGAAAACTCGTTTCAATATATATGACGTTTTCAAGTTACGAGTCAAGTTTTGACTTGCAAATTCATAAAAAAATAGTTTGTCAAAAATTATAAAAATTATACCATTGGATTTGTTGTGAAAGATACTTTCATAAGAGTATAATTTCATAATTTTTATCCTTCTATTTTGAGAGATATCGAAAGTCAAAGTAGTGTCTCGAAATATGAAAAAGACATATATTTTGAGAATGAGAGAGTAATTGTTAACATTAGCTACTACTAGAAATTTTATCGAAACTTTATTTAATTTTATGGATGAATTGGTCTGAAAATTATACAAATGACACGAATACTCCGTGTTAATTTTTAGTTTATGTACTTAAGGACTACCTGAAAGTACGTGATCTTGATTCTGAAGAATCGTCCTTATGTGTGTAAAAAATCGTTTAAAGGACGTAATAATTAACATTCAAGATTTTGCGCTGGATATTCTTGAGTCCTGAGTTCCAAACAAATACTCCGTATTAGTATTTAATACTGTACTGAAAAATGTAGTGATGAATAAGTTGGTGGATCTCGTCTAACTTCCTTCCTAACGATCTGCATTTACATGTGCACCGCGGCAGGGCCGGCTGGGAAAACTCGGGGGCCCTGGGCGAAATTGTAAAATGAGGCCCTAAATTGTTGTTAACCTTAAATCGAATCATAAAATGGGGCCCTTAACACAACCAGTACCCAACCAAACTTGCCCTAATACAATCGGGGCCCTGGGCGGGCGCCCTTCTCGCCCCCCCTAAAAGCCGCCACTGCACCGCGGAAAACCAGAGTTTATTAATTTTATAATTAAACAGGCATGGGTTATGCATGGAGTTTAAAACTCAATAATTATGAACAAAAACCAAATTATTAGTAAGGTAGTTAGGTAGTGCAGGAAACTGACTTAATAAAACCTTATTATACCAAGATTAACAACTAATCATGGCCTTATTATGTGCTCAACAACACTCGAAATTGCCTCGTTGTCTCCTAGCCTACAAGGTAAGCCAACTGGTGATTACATAATGACAAACGTTAAAAAAATATGAGTAGCTCATTGCAAAGTTTTGCAGTCGTCCATTCTAAATAGATCGTAAACTTCTTAAACTATGTTTTTACGACCCTGAACATCAAATGCTAGATTTACTCGGTGAATACTTTAATAAGCACTAAGCAGAGTGCTCCTATATAATTTTGCGATAACGAAAATGGTATTGGAGTCATTATCACTAAGTGAAATGCTATTATCGAGTGCTATTTGAAAATAATGGACTAATTTATGTCCAAATCACACATTGTAATTGGGTTATGGTTTTGTCTTGTTTGAACAAGTCGTACGTAGACTCGTAGGAAAAGGACAGCGCTACATAAAATAGTTCCAATTACAAGTCGTACGTAGACTCGTGTTTTTGGTTACTCGGAAGTCGTGTTTTGGAAGTATTTGGAACTAATCTTTCCAATAATAACGCCATAATGGTAGTACTACCTATTACCAACTCAGATTCACCAATGTTCATCACATGTAACACGACATTTAAAATAGATCGTTAATTTTATGTTTTTTGGGCCCTAGCCCAGACTTGTCACACGATCTTGAAAAGAGCCCACATTCCGAAAATGGGTCCAATGATTTCTATTGAGTTGATAATTCGTTGCACGGCTACCCAACTATAGTAGTTGGGTCATTTCTATTAAACATGTGGTCAGAGGTTCAGTTTTTAACTCGTAAAAATGAAGCAACCAATATTGAAAATAAGCGGTACATTTTTATCGAAGATGGGAACGAATATGTCAATTCTATTCCGCCACTGACCACCCTCACGTATCTTAAAATTAATTGTTATAGAATTTTGCGGGTGCTCGACAAGCGCCATAAGACATAAGTTCCTTCTTTGTAAGAATCATATACAATACTAGGCTCTGAGAGGGAACTAGAATAGAATTGTTTAGAATAAACTTTTGCAAGATTTGAGGTCGCTTCGTTTTTGTGATTACAACAATATATGAACGTTGAAGTGAACCTTATGTAGTTGATTGGTATGGGTAGCAAACTAGCAGTAATAGCGAAATTGTAGTTTTAACATGATTCAGAGTCGACTAACATGAATTGTCATATACTGTATGAGATTGTCAATAAAAACGCGGAAACTAATTGGTAAATTCGTGATGTATCACCAGGAGGATGTGGATGATCCAATGCTGCTGCAAGAATTCGTGGGGGACTGTTTTGTTGACTTCCCACCAGAAAGCATGACATCCCTAATGAACGAGCAGGAGCTGCAGTACACTCTTTCTGCCGGCTCAGAATGCAACTCATCAACAGCAGCGGGTGAAATCAGCAACAGCGGCACCAAACGTCAGAAGCCGTGTAATGACTCTCCATCCAGCCCTAACAACAACAGTAACAGCAATGCTGAGTCCAACCAGCATTCCCCTGCGCAGCAACAACTCAGTCCGAGTCCTGAAGAAGCCGCCAACCTCCCTGTCACACCCAAGGTCACTAAGAGACCCAGGAGGCTTCCTGATCAATGTCAAAATCATATTATAGCTGAAAGACAACGTCGTCAGAACCTCAGCCAGCGTTTTATTGCGTTGTCTGCTCTCATTCCCGGCCTTAAAAAGGTACAACTTCTGATCTGAATGGTTCTGCTGCGCTGTGTCTGAATTCTGATCATTCAGATGAATAAAACATCAGTCGTTCTTGGTGAAAATAATAGTATTCATATGTTACTGAGTTGAGTTTGTTCTGCTGTTCTTTATCTGATTTTATGTACTTTCTTATGTTCAGATGGATAAAACATCAGTTCTTGGCGAGGCTATAACCCACATGAAAGAGTTGAAAGAAAGAGTCAAGAGCCTTGAGGGGGAGAATACTAGAAGAGCTGTTGATTCGGTTGTGGTGGTGCAGAGGTCTCGAGTTGTAGTCGAGAACGAGATAAACTCGTCCACTAGCAACGACAGTCACCCTACTGGACTAACCCAAGACGAGCAATTCCCTGAAGTTGAAGCTCGATTTTCTAACAGAGTCGTCTTAATTAAGATTCATTGTCAGATGCGTGCTGGTGTTCTCCCTAGGATTCTCACACAGATTGAGAATCTTAAACTTGCAGTCACTAACACCAGTAGCATGCCGTTCAACAACAATACTCTTGATATGACAATCATGACTCAGGTAATTTGTTTGTACTTCTGGTGTGCAATCTATGTTACTCGTACTCTTTATATATTGCTAATGTACCGGACCCTGGATACTCGGATACATGGCCTCAAACACTTGACACTTCATTTTAGGCCGAAAACATGTATCCTTGTACCCGAGTCTTAGCAACATGGTGTACAATTTACTGGTTTCTGTATCACTAAGTCACTAACTCTGTTGTCGATTTTACAGATGGAGCCAGAGTTCGACATGAGACCACAGGAAGTTGTTGCAAGTCTTCGTTCAATCTTTTAGTACGTAGCTAGTGCCTAGTTTATGTCTACAGCCTATTCCTTTCTTCAGTTTGCAAAACTGTTTACTGAATGAAATAAATTTGTTTTGCTCCTGTAACTCAAAGGAGAGCATAGTTTTTGTGTCCCATCTATATAAAGACGGTACATTATATTTTTGCAAGGGTGCATTATGTTATGTATATCGCTTCTTAGAAAAAAATAATTTTAGTGCTTCAAAATGGAGGAAGCTCTCGCGCCGCCGCCACGTCGAATGGTGTCCAAGCACCCAAATGCTACCATAGAGAATACTTTCATTCGCGAAAAATGATTGACTAATATTAGTGGTGACGAGTTGTTGGGTCCAGGGAGCACGTTCGTAGGAGAGATTAGGAAGACATGCCACAAGTCTAGTAAAGTTTCATCCTAAAACCAAATGGTGATAGGAGGAGTAGCTCACCTTGCTAATTTATAAATCAATCTCTTCAACTTACTTCTACCGATGTTGGACTATACTTTGTGAACAAACTTGGGAAACCCCAACAATCTCCCCATTTTTACACGTGTGTGGTTGTAACACCCCTTCTGACTAGGTTCCCTTCGCACCAGTGCTCCTCCGCATCATGAATGGTCAGCCAACACTTCACACCAGTGACCTCTGCACCATGAATGGTCAGCCGAGTCTCTAGAATACAATTATCACACTCCCCCTCAACTAGTGCTCCTTCGCACCATGTGTGTGACCCGATGCAACTATGCACCAGTGTCCCTCCTCACCATTGACAGGTTTGTCAAAGCTGGCACAGCCCCACATCACACCTGGGCTGCTCCAAGCCGAATCATCAGCTTTGATACCACTTGTTAGGCCCAAGGCAGCGGGCTCGTAGGAGTATTTTAGGAAGACAAACAACAAGCACAATAAGGCAATAAGGTTTCATCTTAAATTCAATTGGTGATAGTAGGAGTAGTACAGTCCACTAGAGTATAAACGTATCTTCTCAACATACTTCTATCGGTATGGGTCTATGGGATAATAATTTATGAACACACTTGAAAAACTCCAGCACTCAGGTAAAAACAATCATAAAAGTGGTTAGGGAATAAACAATAGTGGTACTTATCATCATCAAAACAATCATAAATAGCTCAATACGAGTTCTAGATGCCTTTAGCTAAGTAATGGGAGGCGTAGATAAGACAACAAAAACCTGACCTCCTGAAATCTGCTAAACAAGTTACTCGTCTTCCCCTCTTAGGCTCTTACCTCCTCCATTCTCTCTCCTCAGCTTATCCCCTTACTTTCTCTCTCTTTTAACCCACTGTCTTCTTCACCACGCACATCTCTACATTATCGTTCTACTATGGCCGCCATAATCAAGACATGCAAGTTTATTATCATCTTCGTCAAGACAAGTGCGTCATCATCTCCATCAACCACCTACCACCACTGTCATCATCGCCACCGTTTCTGGATTTTTGCCGTCCGTAAGTTCACCTCTTATTATTCGCAGATCCGGGTGCATGATTCACCGAAGAAGGGTTTAGGGTTCCCTTAGATCGCGGCACCGGAAAAGGGAACCCTAAACTCTTTCTCCGGACACTTTAGGATATTTAATCCTTTTGGGGTTCACCCCGCCCATATCGGGTGTCTAATGGGTACGACGGCAAAGCCATCGTATAATTTCGGGATTTACCGGCGACGGTTGGTGGTTTCACTGGTGGTGGGTGGTTTGACGGGTTGTTGGAGGTGATAATATGTTGTGACTGATTGTTGTTGAATTTTGATTTGAATGGACAAAATGTCCTTAAAACTGGACATAAAATGACATTTTTACCCTTGCGTTTGGCACTATTGAGTCGAACGCAACGTTCAATTTCCAGGCCCTCAAGTAATGCAAGGGTCGTTAGATCATAGACGTATACAAGCGAATGTTATCAGATAAATAATAACACAAATTGCATTTACAAACTGCTCATTGACACTACTGTATGAAAAGCATAGACGGTATAGCGGTGAACACATTAGAAAAACCGTTCTAAGAATTCAAAAAACATTGAGGAATGAGAATATGAGGTAAATCAAGAAAACGTAAATAACATCGTCTGCACCGTTGGGCCGTCCCTTAGACCAACCTTCATGGCCCCTACACGGGCTGCTGGGGGCATTAGGGGTTGGTTAACCCATGGACCATTTCTAATAAACATAGACCCGTCCCACTGAGCTCATTGGGCTATGTTATTAAAGAACAAGTCCAAAATCATTATCTGACACACGATCCCGTATCAAAGACGTTTAAGGTCCAATAATGCTAAAAACAGAAAACAAAGATGTGCTACCAAAACTACAGCAAAACATTGCATTGCATTGCATGTAGGGAAATTTTCTAATATACCCCTGAGATTTCCGAAATTTTCAGGTATACCCCTCAGGTTAACGACTTCTCCAGCGTACTCCTGAGTTTTGTAAAATCGTGTTTTTTCCAGATTTTCGCTGACGGCCGTCTAACCCTTCTAACGCCTTCCAACTCCGTTAGACAGTAAACTTATTTGACCTATATTAGAAACAATTGACCCTTAATCAATTTAAAAAAAAAAATTAAAAAAACATCTCAACCCCATTTTCTCTCTCCCCTCACCTTCCCACCTCTCTCTAACCCCGACTACCAGCCACCACCAGCACCACCCACCCCCATCCATGGAGTCGATCTCGTCGGCCATGCAGACCACCACCAGCACCACCCACAAACCGTCTTCAATTCGTCATCTCTCTCTTCTTCCGCCCACTCTCTCTCCTCGTCCTCTTCCTCACCGCCGCCTCCTGGTACTTCCTCTTCTTCTTCCGCCGTGACGGCGACCTCGAGATAGCCGGATTCACCATCGACGACCGCATCATCGGCGCCGTTATGGGCTTAATTACTGTCTTAGCCCTGGTTTACGCTAACGTGTGGATGAATTTGATCGTGTCGATCGCGATTTCGGCGGTGATTGTTTGCTTGCACGGTGTTCTTAGGGTTCCGACTTTTGGGGATGATAAACCGTACGGCGGGTTGCTTGACGCTGAAGGTGGAGGTTACAGTGAATTCTGAGATTTGTGAATTGAATTGTGTTTTTAATTTGGGGGTAATTGATTCGATTGTTCTTGTGTGATGTTTAATTGCAAAATTTGGGGGTTTTAATTTGGGAAATTTTCCAATATACCCCTGAGTTTCCCGAAATTTTCAAGTATACCTCTCAGGTTACCGAGCTCTCCAGCGTGCCCATGAGGTTTGCGAAATTGTGTTTTTTCCAGTTTTTCGCTGACGGCCGTCTAACCCCTCTAACGCCATCCAACTCCGTTAGACAGTAAATTTATTTGACCTTATATTAGAAACAATTGACCCTTAATCAAATTAAAAAGAAAAAAACAAAGGAAATTAAAAAAAAAAAACATCCCAACCCCATTTTAATGAAACTCCAATCAAATTACTTTAAAAAAAAAAAAAAAAGCTGAAAAATTTGCACAATTTCTTCACAAAATCGATCGAATTCCATTGAACAATCAAACAACGATTACAAAGTTAGATAATCATTGTATCATCGCAATTAATCGATAAACCACACCGAAATTAAAACCCCAAAATTTTGCAATTAAACATCACACAAGAACAATCGAATCAATTACCCCCAAATTAAAAGCACAATTCAATTCACAAATCTCAGAATTCACTGTAACCTCCAGCTTCAGCGTCAAGCAACCCGTCGTACGGATTATCATCCCCAAAAGTCGAAACCCTAAGAACACCGTGCAAGCAAACAATCACCGCCGAAATCGCGATCGACACGATCAAATTCATCCACACGTTAGCGTAAACCAGGGCTAAGACAGTAATTAAGCCCATAACGGCGCCGATGATGCGGTCGTCGATGGTGAATCAGGCGATCTCGAGGTCGACGTCACGGCGGAAGAAGAAGAGGAAGTACCAGGCTGCGGCGGTGAGGAAGAGGACGAGGAGAGAGAGTGGGCGGAAGAAGAGAGAGATGAAGAAGACGGTTTGTGGGTGGTCTGCATGGCCGACGAGATCGACTCCATGAATGGGGGTAAGTGGTGTTGTTGGTGGCTGGTAGTCGGGGTTGGAGAGAGGTGAGAAGGTGAGGGGAGAGAGAAAATGGGGTTGAGATGTTTTTTTAATTTTTTTTTTTTAATTTGATTAAGGGTTGTAACAACCCTAAATTTTGACTGAACTATAGATAGAAATAATTTAGAATTGTCACGCCTCAATTGACTACCAAGTCAATCGCTAGGTTAGAAATTCAATTACAATAATCCAAAAGAAAAATAAAACAGCGGAAGTTTTAAAATGTCAAACTACAAATCTCAAAACGAAATCCTGAATACATAATCCAAATGAAATTGAAACTTAAATAATGTTTATAAATTCCCCAGCATGCA
>JBBYHQ010000007.1:5384287-5411487 GCA_038382645.1 Spergularia azorica | reverse complement strand
TGCTATGAGTCCCAAAACAATTCTTATTTCGATCCCCAATCATTTGAATTGTACCAAAACTTTAGCATGTAGACACCTAACTAGTGTAGAAATAATTGGCATAGCGATCTAACTCCTTAATTGATGCCAAAATCTAACCATTTATTATACAATTGAGTCCTATCCATGAGTGAGTAAGTTTCCATGGCAACTTATATGACTGAGAAATCCTTAAATATATTTTCCTTTTACCTTCCTCACACTACAACCAGGTCAAGTACTTACGAGACAATGCATATCATCTCTTGGAGCTGGATCTTTCTCTAGTCAGAACGCCGTTCCCCTTGGGTTAAATCCTTCATACCTATAATTACTCGAGATATATTCAAGCATCGCTCTTCCTCGTATATCAACGTCCAACACTTTGATCATGTGACTCCCAAAACAAGATCATGTAGCAAGGTTCAAAAGCCCATCATTTTCTCCATTACCAGCATTATTATTTCACGGCCATTGTTGTTTCCATTACCCCCATTATTACCAGCGTTGTTCTGCGCTGCGTTGGCCATCTGGGTCACAGCCTGAACCATTTCCTCCTGATGTTGTGCCATTTGAGCCAGGATATCTGTCAAATCGGGACCGTCGTTTCGCATCACTGTCTATAAAGCAATATCGTTTGAAACAGTTGTAACCAATTCAATTAGATTCCGTACTAGATCTTGACATATGTAAGCATGAATAAGCACAAATCAATTAATAAACGAATAATTATTCACCTAACAAATCAGTCATGTTAGGAATCCGACTCAGGGTTAAAAATACAAGAGAAACGTTTTTCGTCTATACGTCTCGTCCGAGTTTAATTTTTCGGAATTTTCTTTTTTTTTTTTTTTTTTTTTTTTTTTGTTGTGAAGCACGACTCGTGTCCACAGTTGCACGACTCGTGTCCGGATCAGCAGCAAAACAGTCGAACAGAATTTTGGGCACGAGTCGTGCAGCTCTCGATTGAGCTCTACAACGTAATTTCAATTGACAAAAACAATACTCAATCAATAATAACACTCAAATAGCAAATAATCGAATCAATATCAGTGAATAATCATAATATCGTAATAGTATTGGGATATTGTCCCCATTTAGACGTATGCATTGACAAGAAACCAACTAAATTATAAATTGATAAAACATACAATCTTCAAATCCGACTTATCGGTACCATATGTTTATTTCTTTTCATTTATGTAATGGGTTTGAGGGTAGACTCGGGTTCGGGCTTTATTAGTCGGGTGAGATGAGTGATCCATAAACACGATCCAAGTCCAATAACCCAATTATAGAACTTCCCTAAATAGAATTACCCAATTAGTAACATAGTCTATAATTCACCACATTCCCAAAGTGACTCTAATTAATTCCCTCAAAATGATTAATAAACGTAACACCCTAATTAATTAAAGTCCCAAAATTGTGGGGTGTTACAAGGGTCAATTGTTTCTAATATAGGTCAAATAAGTTTACTGTCTAACGAAGTTGGAAGGCGTTAGAAGGGTTAGACGGCCGTCAGCAAAAATCTGGAAAAAACACTATTTTACAAACCTCAAGGGCACGCTGGAGAGCTCGGTAACCTGAGGGGTATACCTGAAAATTTCGGGAACCTCAGGGGTATATTGGAAAATTTTCCTTTTAATTTCGGTGTGGTTTATCGATTAATTGCGATGATACAATGATTATCTAACTTTGTAATCCTTGTTTGATTGTTCAATGGAATTCGATCGATTTTGTGAAGAAATTGTGCAAATTTTTCAGCTTTTTTTTTTTTTTTTAAAGTAATTTGATTGGAGTTTCATTAAAATGGGGTTGGGATGTTTTTTTTTTTTAATTTCCTTTGTTTTTTTCTTTTTAATTTGATTAAGGGTCAATTGTTTCTAATATAAGGTCAAATAAATTTACTGTCTAACGGAGTTGGATGGCGTTAGAGAGGTTAGACGGCCGTCAGCAAAAAATTGGAAAAAACACAATTTTGCAAACCTCAGGCCGGCTCAGGGCACGCTGGAGAGCTCGATAACCTGAAGGGTATACCTGAAAATTTCGGGAACCTCGGGGGTATATTGGAAAATTTCCCTTGCATGTATCGAATGGGACATAATCCCACATGTCATACTCATAATTCAGATACTCATTGTACCAAAATAAATAATAATTCGAATACTCATAATCAAGGTCACAAATTGTGCAAATAATGTCAGAGTTGTTTCTTTTGCTGCTCCTTTATATCACTTATATGGAATTTCGTACTAGATGTAAGTTGTAAGTCTCGTATATACTCAACAAAACAAAATGCAAATAATCTATTATGATCTGTTCCTTTTGCTGCTCCATTGGTACGCATTACATACATCTATGTACGTTAACCTCTCAAGAAAAAATTAATGACATCGACCAACCGACGAGCCAATAATAAGGGGCTATGTAATCATTGTTGGAAAATCACTAATTCAGAGCTGACATTCGGTACAAGTTTCACCTTAACACTATGAGAAAACGGTTACTCATTTTAGGCTAATCGATTTTCGCTTTACGTTGCGAAATACACAATTGTGGTTATGGAAACAACAAACAAATACCTATACGAAAATAATTGAAAATAATAACCCATTAAGCGATCTTAAAATCTAACGGCAACATCTCGTTGTTTCTTTGTAGGAAGAACACACACAAGAGAGGTCACTACCAAGAAAATAAAAATGAAAATGTAATTTAGAATTAAAAAAACAAAAAAAGAAACTTGAAAAAATCTCCCAAAAATAATGGTGTCGTAACTTTAAACGAGCTGAGAAAAATGAAAAGTCCACTTCGGAAGTCGTAGGCCCGTAATAAAATTGGGACAATACGGTAGATGGGCTGGTCCCCTGCAAAACCCATATAGAAGATGGAGTTATTTAATGAATCAAGTTGGACCACTTTGAGGAATTCCCCAACAGATCAATCAGTACTTAGTGTCATGCTTAAGCAAACCCATGGGCCTCTTGAACAGTCACACTCCCACCAAACTAAACCTGCCAAAATGGTTGGATACGATTCATACGAAAACTAACATTCGGTTTGAATTACTCTGATATATATTCAGAGCCGATCACTATAAAATCCTTGAGGAAACAAATGGAGTAATTCGTCGGTGTTCCGTGTTTCCTCATCTGAGGGGAAACTCTGTATAGCTTGCATTTTGAACTCCTTTGCATGTCTAGTTATGGAACCATTGGTTTGAAGTGATTGAGTGTTTTACAGTATCTAATAAGTAATCGAGTCGTTGAAACGTTCGTTCATTCATCTCATCGAGTTTAACGTTTTTGATAGTCTAACTTAACAAGTATCCACAACGCATAAACGAGTCTTGACCATTTAATGCATTAACAACAGTCGTATGTGAATTTATAGTAAGGTTATCCAAGAGGCTATGATTTCAAAAATGCAGCAATACTCTGATTTCCCTATCAACATTAAAACACTATTACGCCCACATACACACAGAAACATAGACATAAACTCATTAGGTACCCAGTTACCCAATCCACCGGCTTCAGTTAATGTGATATACCCATGGATTTGCTCAAGATCAGGGCAGAGATCGGAGGAGAGACCTCTTTTGCAGTCCTCTATCACTTAGGTCACTATCCTACAATCCACTAGCCACTCACCAATCCCCATCTTTCACTTTATAGGATACCACTACATATTTGGAAATAGCTAGCCTCCTACATTTTATTTTGTTTACGTATATCCCGCTAACTAGAGGTGAGGTTTGCTATAAGGTGCACTGTAACAATTTTGTGAACAACAAGTGTTCAAAATTAGGAAAAATTACCCCCCCCCCCCATTTTACAAGAACTAGTAGAAATAGTTAGCCCTCGGAGTTTTAGTACAATGTGAAACTAGTCATTCAAAATCGTAGGAATACTAATCAGATTGAAACCTAACTCATTTGGTCGTAAACCAAACCAATCAATCCGATCGCATTTGTCCATTCTGAAGTCGGCCCTGAGTTAAATCTCACAACGTAAATGGATACTACTCCATAAACATTAATAGTACATTGAGATCCCAATTTAAATCTTTACCCCTCCATTACACCAAACCAAACTTGGTTGCTCTGTTTCTCAACTGTTGAGGAAGACCATTAGATTACAAGGGAAATATAAACAGTAGGAAGGAGGCGGGGCCCATGTACAAATAATTGGCATTTATCAAAGCGTAATAAGGTAGGACCCAACATACTTCCTTTTCACCATTTTGTCCTTTAATCATACCCTCATCTCATCCCCACAAAGCGGTGCTTTTCAATGGAGAATTCGCCCAACAAAGGGGCATTTCAGTAAATTAGACAGAAATGAACAAAGCCCAACTGTGGAAGGCACCCTAGAAGTGGGACAGTATATCCTCTGCAACGAGTCCTACAGTTATACTGTTGTCGCACTCTTGAGCGTGGAACCCTTGTTTGGCGTTTCGCACCCAAATGACCCTTGAGCCCGAGCCCACACCACCTCCTTCTGATGATCTGCTTCGCTGTTACCTGCAAACTGCGCCAGAATATACGTTCCGATGAGGGAATGTAATAATCCCATACATTCAAGGGTATAACGGCCAATACCCAATTACCGATTTCTAATTTATTTTTATTTTAAATCTGTGTTAGCGCTCTAACTAATTCTTTTAAGGTGTGTTTGGCCAAGCTCCTGAAGTGTTTGTGGACTGTTTCTGGGTCCTAGACACACAAAACTGGCCAAACATACAAAACTGGGAAACTGTTTCTGAATTCTGAGAATCACTTCTAGTGTAAATTTGTGCCTCAAAAGTAGAAGCTCCAATTTGGAGTTTCCCCTCCAGAAAGTGTTTCTAAGAAACTGTGTCATATAAATAGTTCTAGAGAAGTTGGAGTTTGGCCAAAGAGGCCCTTAGTACCGAAATCAAGTTGTTTGACGTGCAAGTGGAAGTATAAATAACCTTCATCTTGCAAATATTGTAGCGATTTGAGGCTTATATGACCAATACGAATACTCATTCCCTTTCAATTCAGACTAAGGCCCTGTTTGATATGACTTATTTGCATTAGTATTCATATCAGTTCAGAATCATTCAGATCAGATCAGAGTCATTCAAATCAGATCAGATCAGATCAGAATTGTTCAAATTTCTATCAATGTATTTGGTTCATAACTGATACTAATTCGTTGAAATTCAATCAAAATTTCAACACATTCAGATCAGATCAGATCAGTTCATAGTCATTCAAATCAGATTAGATCAGATCAGTTCAGAAAGATACAGTCCTATCAAACGGGGCCTAACTCATATTAAGACGAATTCTAAACATTGTAAAATTTTGAGACGATGGTACTTCTCGTCTAATCCGCTTAAATAAGCTAAATCAACACATTCAAAATAGCAAAACACATACTCCTAATAAGAAAGGAGAAATCACATATTGGTGGCATGCATGTGTGATGATGTGTGGGATGACACCAGAGTTGTTGGGAAAAAAACAGGATATATTAGCCAAGACTCGTCTAAATATGTGTAGTGGTAGTCAAACATATTTGACCGTTTCTATCACCATCAAGATTCATCATCCAAAAGCACATTATTACTATCGTTAATTATTACGGCCCAACTTTTACGGACTAATTTCGACTCACTCCACTACTATACTCTTTTATTCATTCGAAACTTTCTCATCCATATCCAACAATTGCTATGCATCAATCATCAATATATAAACTTAATTTTGTAATTAGAAAAAAAAAAAACGGACTTCTTTTTTTGAGAGGAAGGCGTACAAAAATAAAGGTGAAGTTAGGTGATACCGTGATACTGTGGAAACCCTTCTTTTCAGGGTATCACCTAACTTATCCGAATTGAAGTAATTGTAAGAATACAAACACACAATAAAAGATAGATATATAGAAAGAATAAAAGGTCTTAAGAGTAATAATTTTGATCAGTTTATATATAAGTACGTTAAAATTAATCTCTAACGTACTATTGGCAACATAACTAAATCAGGATACAAGATATTGCAATACAGTCCTAAATCCTAATGTCTATTCCCAAACCATAATACGTAATTGTAGCTATACCTAATTTACACAGATTCATAGCCAACAATACACCAAAAAAATATGATTATGTATTCATGTTGATTGACTTATTACCTTGTTAAGTAGAACACTGACCTAAATTAAAATAGAACACTACAACCCCATGAAACTAATGTGACCAAAAATTTACAATTTATACGTAATTAAAACGCCAAACATGGAGAATAAAGATACCATCAAAATATGACTACGCACCAAATAAATTAAAACACATCACAAAAATGATGCACGTTTAGCTAAAGAAGGGTTACATTTCTAAATAATCTACATGTGATGACAATTTCTTCTATTGCACATTTTATTACCTAATAAACTGTGATACAATGTAAGCGATGTAAAGTTTTAATCAACTTTTCCACTTCCCTTGCTTTGGTAACCTATATAGCTAAATTGATCAACCATTTTAGCTAAAAACGATTATATTCTTAATTATTTTAGGGTATGAGGACTCATTGTTCTACTCCATTCATTTTACTATAAAATGAAACAATGCTAACTCAATTAATTCTACCTTATCTAATTCACTTGCTTTAATACACCTATCTAGCTTAAAATGGATCATATTTCCACAAATTTATGCATGCATATTCTTTCTTCTACTAATCACCTTGTCCTCAGATGGTAAAAACAAGCAAAAAGTAGTCAAATTTACCTTGTCCATTCTAACCACTCATGTTGGTTAACATGTCAATAATCTCAATCAAATCCTACAACACATATAATATCCAACTTGCGAAAACTACACATACATTACGAAACAAAGAACATCTATCCCGTAGACGAACTCGTATAACTCGAAAACAAAAAGAAGAAACTCAAGAAGAAGACATAACTATGTAGAGTACTCCCTAAGAAAGTTTTAGGTAAGAAGCAAAATATATACATATGTGATATATGGTCCATTTTGTTAGAGAAATTGCAACTCCTAACCGAATAAAGACAAAAAACCCTTCTTATCCCAAAAAAAAAAAAAAAAAAAAGAAAAGAAAAAAAAAGAGACAATAAATAAAATAAAAACCCCAACACACAAACACACAATCTTCACCTTCACACTCTCTACTCACTCCCGTCTCCTACTTCTCAACTTCCGCCGTCCCTCTCCTCTCCTCTCTCAACCAAACTTCACCAAGAATTTTCATTTTGTCCAAAAATAATAAAAACAAAAGAGAGAAAAAAAATATGCGGATTCTTCTGCTACTCCTACTTCTCCTTCATCTTCACCTTCACGCTACCAATGGGGGCAGAGTATTACCAGAATACAAAGCTTTACTCGGCATTAAATCAACTATTTCAGACGACCCACAAAATTCTCTCTCCACGTGGCTCCCTTCCACCAACCACTGCAGTTGGTCTGGTGTCACGTGCTTCCGACGCGCCGTCGTCGGCCTCGATATCTCCGGTATGAATCTCACCGGTATTCTTTCCCCTGATATCGGCTTCTTACGCAACCTTGTCAACTTCTCCGTCGCGTCTAACACCTTCTCCGGCGAGATTCCGGCGAGTCTCTCCCTCCTCACCGAACTCCGGTACCTTAACCTGTCCAACAATATCTTCAACGAGACGTTTCCCCCGGAAATGTCCTCGTTGAAGAAGTTGCAAGTGTTGGACTTGTACAACAACAACTTCACGGGCCCACTTCCGGTGGAAGTCTCCGAAATGCCGGAGCTCCGGCATCTTCACCTCGGAGGAAACTATTTCTCCGGCGAGATCCCGCCGGAGTACGGACGGTGGGACCATATCGAGTACCTTGCCGTTTCCGGTAATGAACTCGCCGGAAAAATCCCGCCGGAGATCGGAAACCTCACCAGTCTCAAGGAGCTTTACATCGGTTACTACAATGCGTATACAGGAAGTATCCCGCCGGAGTTCGGCAACTTAACGAGTCTTATCCGTTTCGACGGCGCAAACTGTGGAATCTCCGGCGAGATTCCGCCGGAGTTAGGGAATCTTAACAACCTCGACACCCTTTTTATTCAAGTTAACTCTCTCTCCGGCGCACTTCCGCCGGAGTTAGGTCACATGAAGAGCTTAAAATCACTTGACTTGTCCAACAATATTCTCTCCGGCGAGATCCCTGACTCGTTCGCCGGACTCAGTAACTTAACTCTGTTAAATTTATTCCGTAACAAACTCCACGGCGCGATTCCCGACTTCGTCGGAGAGTTGCCTGCTTTGGAAGTGTTACAGCTCTGGGAGAACAACTTCACCGGAAGCGTACCGGAGAAGCTAGGTAGCAATGGTCAACTCCAGCTACTAGATCTTTCCTCCAACAAACTTACCGGCAGACTCCCGCCGGATTTGTGCAACGGTAATAAGTTACAAACTTTAATTACCCTCGGTAACTTTTTGTTCGGTCAAATTCCTGAGAGTTTAGGGAAGTGTGAGTCACTAGAAAGGATTAGAATGGGTGAAAATTTCTTAAACGGGTCGATACCCGATGGGTTATTCGGGTTGCCGAAGTTGACACAGGTGGAGCTCCAGGATAACCTGCTCACGGGTGGGTTTCCGGATACTCATGGGTCAGTTGCGGTGAATTTGGGTCAAGTTTCGTTGTCGAATAACCAGCTTTCGGGCCCGCTTCCGGCGTCGATTGGGAAGTATTCCGGCGTACAGAAGATGATGTTGGACGGAAATAAGTTTAGTGGTAGTATTCCGGCGGAGATTGGGGAGTTGCAGCAGCTGTCTAAGATTGATTTTAGTGGGAATAAGTTTGATGGTAGTATTCCGGCGGAAATCAGCAAGTGTAAGTTGCTGACTTTTGTTGATTTGAGTAGGAATCAGTTGAGTGGGAAGATTCCTAAAGAAGTTACAGGTATGAGGATATTGAATTACTTGAATATTTCAAGGAATCATTTGAGTGGTAATATTCCAGTCTCAATTTCTAATATGCAATCTTTGACTTCTGTTGATTTTTCGTATAATAATTTCAGTGGATTAGTACCTGGAACTGGTCAGTTTAGTTACTTTAATTACACTTCATTTGTGGGTAATCCGGATCTTTGTGGACCGTATTTGGGTCCGTGTAAGTCCGGGTTGGTTGATGGACCTCACCCTGCTCATGTTAAGGGGTTGTCTGCTTCATTGAAGCTGCTGTTGGTTATTGGGTTGTTGGTTTGCTCCATTGCGTTTGCAGTGGCGGCGATTATCAAGGCTCGCTCGCTTAAGAAAGCGAGCGAGTCTCGTGCCTGGAAGCTGACCGTGTTTCAGCGGTTGGATTTCACTGTGGATGATGTGTTGGATAGTTTGAAGGAGGATAATATAATTGGGAAGGGTGGTGCTGGGATTGTTTATAAGGGTGTGATGCCGAATGGGGATAGTGTGGCTGTTAAGAGGCTGCCTGCGATGAGTCGGGGTTCGTCTCATGATCATGGGTTTAATGCCGAGATTCAGACCCTAGGGAAGATTAGGCACAGGCACATTGTTAGGTTGTTGGGTTTTTGCTCGAATCACGAGACTAATCTGTTGGTGTATGAGTACATGACGAATGGGAGCTTGGGGGAGGTGATCCATGGCAAGAAAGGTGGCCATTTGGTTTGGGATACTAGGTATAAAATCGCGGTTGAGGCAGCTAAGGGGCTTTGCTACCTCCACCACGACTGCTCGCCGTTGATTGTTCATCGCGATGTTAAGTCCAACAACATCCTACTCGATTCCAGCTTTGAGGCTCATGTTGCTGATTTCGGCCTCGCCAAGTTCTTGCAGGATTCAGGCACTTCTGAATGCATGTCTGCCATTGCTGGTTCCTATGGTTACATTGCCCCAGGTATAATGATTACTACAATCTCATACTTATTCAGATTATGTTAACTTAGTCTGTTACAAATTGGTCATTACATTTGCATTTTGTCAAAGTACATGAATTTATGCCTGCTATTTGACTGGTGTATCATTACTATTGTGTGCAATGTTTTTGCTTATTTTTGGTTGTTGCTGTAGCCTTTGACTTAAAGTCGTAGGCGAAATTATTAGTGTTTCCTCACTTTTACCTAATGGTTGTTCAAATCATTCAATCGCTTTCGAATGCTTTGGAGTGTGCTCTAGCTTCTAACAAAGATCCACTAATGATCATGCTTTTGGAATTAATTGTTTGTTAAGTACTGGTTTCGAATGATTATTAATTCTGTGATTTTGTAGGCCTTAAAGTTTTAGTACGTCACTAATAACTTTTCTTGTTGAATTTGAACAATTCACAAAATTTCCATTTTAAAGGAAATCCAATTTCTCGTAGTGTATTGTACTCGATTGTAGTTATATTCAACAAACATAATCATCTATATCCATTTGCTAGCAAACAAACAAGAACACAATTGAAGGACTCTTGTGTCTTTGGTATAGCTTTTGTTTGGCTTTGTACTGGTAGCTAATTGCTAAAGGTTTCACTAATTTGATGCAGAGTACGCCTACACATTGAAGGTCGATGAGAAGAGTGATGTATACAGCTTCGGTGTGGTGCTCTTGGAGCTCATATGTGGTAGAAAGCCAGTTGGAGAGTTCGGGGATGGTGTTGATATCGTTCAGTGGGTGAGAAAACTGACAGACGGGAACAAGGAAGGAGTCCTTAAGGTCCTGGATCCTAGACTCTCCTCAGTTCCAATCCATGAGGTGATGCATATGTTCTACGTTGCCATGCTCTGTGTCGAGGAACAGGCAGTCGAGCGGCCTACAATGAGGGAAGTGGTTCAAATTCTCTTGGAAATCCCGAAGCCACCCAATGCCAAGCTAGGAGACTCTTCTCCCTCAGACTCTCCCCATCAAAACAACGACATCACAGCTACCTCTCCATCAAAGCCTACCAAGGAATCGAAAGAAAACCAGCCACCACAAACTTCGCCACCACCCGACCTACTTAGCATTTAGTGTGTCTGCCTTGCCTGCCTACGTGTGCGTGCGCGTTATATAGTCAATTTTAGATTGTCCCTCTCAGGAATCAATGAGTTGGCAGTAGCTTGATTTTCAGGGTTTGCTAGGAAGATTTGGTTTGTGCTAACTTTGAAGGGGTCTTAAATGTGTTGCTTCAAAATTTTTCTGGGTTGTACAGTTGTGTATTGGTTAGGTTAAAAAGTATGCAATCTTAGTGTCACCTTCAAGAGTTACTGTTTTTTACCCTTTGCACTTTTGCAGTACTTCCCCTTAGTTATTTTTTCTTTTCTTTTTACTGCAAAATGCAACTGGTTTATCTGGATGCCAACTGCTCTGAATTACTACCAGTAACAGTACAAGTTTCTGGTGCTGAACTTTGGTCAGTGTAAAAATGTCCACAAAAACTCAGAAAATCATAATGAGTCAGCCCACTGTACTATTTATATGAGGTCTCATAATAAAGAGTGGTCTTTTCTTCAAGGTGGAGTTGTTGAGACTCTTTTACTAGCCAGCTGTTGTTTCAACTTTCAACATTGATGTTTTTGTATTGTAGTGTTAGTTACCCACATTTTAATCTAATTTTTATGTTGGCCCATACTCCATACAACTATACAAGTGATAGGGATTTGATTTGCGTCATCCGATGTAGTCGAGTAACAGTCGTAGAATACAATCTTTATGCAGACGTGTTTTAAACATAGATCATGAGTTAGAATGAGTACGATCTTTCAACGAACTTGCTGATCATCGAGCCGACGGTAATTTGCATTGATTAAGTGAATCCACAATATAATAAGAGTATGATTTAGAAAATTAAAGTGGGATGTTAGGCCCAAGATTTGGTTTAATTAAGAGTAGCATGTTCCTCGGAGAAGAGTGATTAAAAAGATTGAGAGCAGTGCCTATCAATTACCAAGACAGTGGGGTTCTCTGTGTTCCCCGGAAAAGATGAGGATTTGGGGAAATTTTTGAAGACTCCTTTGCTTTTCTGGCACTTTCGACATTTAGGGTTCTTAATTGTAGAATTGGTACACTTTGTAGTGGGTAGTCAACACTGTCATATGCCTTGAACTATGCTACATTCAAAGTTGGCCCCTCTATTTTTTTTTATTCTCAATAGATAATACGAAAAGATCATAACTTTGATTCTCTAACAAAGGAATTAGTGCTAGATCTTGTTCTTCTTGGAAGAATTTTGAGAGATCGGGTGATATCAAATTATCAACACCGTAAACATATTTCGAGTTCAGCTGTGTAGAGAACTTAATAAGGTTATTGGTGCGCATGTTGCCGAAATTTCGTACCATCGGGTGATATAAGTAGCTATTCAAAATTAATTAGCACGGTTTTAAATGTAATCACATCTCGGTGACATTGATTTGAGCTATTGTCTAGTGAGATGATCAACCACGATAATTGATGGCAAAATCAACGATTTTGAATGGTTTTATTATCGATTCAATTGACATTTGCAGATCATTCAATTCGTAAAGGCAGAGTTACAATAACCACAATTCGAATCTAGGCTGATCATGTTGATGTACATAGATAAAAATGATAAAATGGTGTCCTTTCTGCCTCCTAGATAGAGAAATAATTGTTGTAAATGAACGGAAATCAAATCGACCAACTCACCTAAAGGATAGCACTAAACAAATTAAAGTGTCAAAAAAGTGAATGTGACATAAACATATTTGAATTTGGCTTTTGCAAAAGTAGAAAACATTCACATCTTTGCACATGGAGTACGTATGGTATATAACATTGTAACTGTATACTTGCGCAGATTATAGTTTAGAAAGACCATGTCCCATACAAGAGAGCTCAGGTTTGATGAAATCACTCGTGTCCCATTCAATTAGCTTTACTTCATTTACAAACGCGAGTCGTATTGTACTCGATACCTCTTCCTGAGCACCGACTAAGTACTCTCCTCGAGCTACTCCTAGATTATTAGGAGTAAGTGAGTAACATACATTTAGTTTTGCATGTGTAAGCGAAAGACCTATTTACGGTCGAATCATCGATTCTAGCAACAAGAGTTAGATGCTTGAGTGGTGGTTGTTAAATGTTGATGGCATATCGTGTTGGACGTCCATACCAACAGACAAACATTAAGGTGGATGTGTTCATTCATATTACTCCTATTAACATGGGTTTTTTTTGTAAAAATCTTGCGTAGCACTCAAAAATTAAATGAAATAGTGTATGGTGAAATCAAATCATTTGACTGTTTAACCTAAGAGATAGAAGTGATTTGACAAGCTACGCCAATCTGATTAGACGATGGAGAAATGCAACCTGATCTGATCATGCAATTGAGCTCGTAGACTTATTTCTTACCTAATTTTCCGTGTTCTTTGATTGATTGTTCGCTGCAATGCTATGTTCCGCAGCAAGACATTCAAGCTTCAGACTTTAATCGTGTAGCTTAATGCTTAGCTTTCTCCATGCATTTATGGAGGTTGCAAATCAAATACACGAATGATACTAGAGGTCTAGAGGACTTAATTTGAGATGTACACACCCAAAAATCTCAAATTTTATCCATCGTACATTTTCCAAACTTTCAATTAACCGATTTGTTTGTGTGTCTTCAGCATTGAGTATAATAAGTGTTGGAAAAGAGGAACGAAATGTAGTATGCGGAGTATATAATAAGTAACGAATTATTGATATCTGAATTAAAAGGCGAATCTAAGGGGTAACCTAGGGCAAGTTTCCATAGATGCTCCCCAACTAAAAGAGCACCACCTAAACTCTTTCGACTGGATATGATAAACCCTCGAAGCAGCTACAAGAAAATCCTTATGTCACTATTACTTTTGGGGCTAGATTCGCCCCCATCTGAATTTGTTGCATACTCCGTATTTACATGCATCAAATTATCCAACACAATTTGATCAAACATTTGGTCAAAATGCAAGATTCAATTCATCACGGATACAAGTCAAAATAACACATACGGAGTACTCCTTTCTTAAAAATGATTGATGAACAAAGATCGACCTTTTTTGTGTAGAAAAATTCTTGTTTGAGTGTTGATCCAAGAAAGAAAAGACATAATCTAATTTTTACACTTGGTTCACGGGATTATAAGACTATTTGTTTCATTATTCTCGATCAATTAATAAAATTACAAATTTATAATAGATTCAACCACATAAACGAAACAATTTATCATTTTTTCTCCTTTGTCTCCTTGCTAATCTTGAACTTATTAGATTTGCTGTAATTTACCAATGCAAATTACCCTTGCTTTGGTCATGGTGAATTTGTGATTTCGAGTCACACAGATTGCATAAATTATGTCTCCCTCCTCTTGTCACAAAAACAAATAGAAAAGGACATTTATGGTAAAAATAAAATAAATACAGTAGTAAATAGTAAAAAGCAAAATGACAAGAATAAATTGAGAGCAGCTGTAAATTGTCCGTCCAATGCATGGCAAATCAATCCCATCGTTTTCATCTTTTTGTTGTGGAAAACTACATTATATATCTGTCTTAATCGGCATTTCATTGGCAAATTAACTAATTAAGAGGGTTCTAATTGATCATTAAGACCTATAAGTCCGGTAATATGGCCCAGGAAAAAGCATTATGATGAAAAGTTTTCAATTAATCTCTGTTTCTTGTCCACTTGTGAAATCTAAATGCTTGCACGATGCTTGAATCACTTGTAATTTTGTAGAGTATTACGGGTTCACCCCCCGTAAATCTATTGATTTAGTAAATACTTTAATTGAGTGGAACATGCCACTATGTAGTAGGTTGAAATCTGTCATCGATGGATCAAAACATATGACGAGGTTCATATATACCCACCAATAACTTGAAAATCTGGTGGCATATAATCTGCTTTAGTGGTACTAGTAAGTTATGATATAATGACTGACAATTGAATATATATTGTCGTCTTTTGAGTCTATATTATGGAGTACAATTTACAGTGCGGCTAAATTAATCTCTATTCACTTAGTATATTGCACCATTGTATGTAATAAGGTGAGATGATCGATGAACTAATGTTAAATGATATTACTTAAATTTCACGAGCCTTATGGATATAGGCCGATACTCTGCCGATGCGGCTCCCCAATATATAACTAGCTAGCTAGAACTTATGAAGATCGATCTTAATCCCCCACATGACACATGACACATGACTACAAGTTCACATGTGCCTAAGTGTGAGTTTTGTTGACTTATGAGTGAAAGGCAAAGCTAACTAAACTCTCTTTTGCTAAAGCTGCATAAAGTTTAAAGGCAATTAAAGCACAATTAAAGCATGTAAGTGTGAGTTAATTAACCAGGTTTTAATTAATATCATTGCAGTCACTTACTCACTTAGTCACTTGTGTGGAGTTATGGTGTACGTATAATTTATTGGTACTTTGCAGGTACAGTACAATAATTACGTAGATTTTAGCCCTCAACCAAAGTCAAATCTGACAACCAAAAAAAAAAAAAAACAAAGAAAACAGAAGTCAAACTCTATCTAATCTTCACCTGCATAATAATTTTGATCACTTAATTAAATTATGAAGTCTCTGATCAAAGCCAACAAACAGAAGCATGCATTAATTGCTACCAAGTCCAGTGTCAACTCGAGCCAAATCCAGTGGCGAAGCCTTCGCCACTGGATTGAACCTGCTCTAGGCCGAAATCTATTTATTCGAGCTGGAGTGGGCCAAATACTACGATTTTCCTAATTTTTACTAGTTTTATAGTAATTTTACACAAAAAGTTTCGATTTTTCGGAAACCTGGGGCGGGCCGTAGCCAGGGTAGGCCACCCCTTGTCTCCACCCCTGGCCAAATCCGTAACATAGAATAAGGCATAGGGAGTATGAATATTTCCCTCAGTTTCATTGTTCACGATATCCGATCGGTTTATTTATATATTTAGACAAAATATTTACACATCGAACGTGAACAATTTAAAAAAAAGGATCGAGTACACATAATACCATTTAGTAATGCATCGTAGTGACTAGTGACTTAGTGAGCTATGCATGGGTAAGAGTAGTAGTAAAACTACTAAAAGGATAGTTAAAGTGTGGGGATGATATGGAAGCCTTATAAAAAAGTTCAACATTGATGACAAAAGGAGCGTGAAAGAGAGATAGATAGTCGGGAAAGGAGCTTCAATGTTAGGAAAAGAGATGGTAAAAGAATATAAAGGAGAAATAAAGCTGCCAAGTTCATTCTAGGGAGGCAAATTGAACGAAGTAGTAGACTCGTAGCTACAAAACATTCTACTAATTAATTGCCTATCATTCTCTCAGCTTCTTAGATCATTAACGTCTGCTTTAGATTCGTGAGAGTTGTTCATAGCCAGCCATTAACGGAATGGATAATGTAGTATCGTTATTAGTGAATCAATCATCGATAAAATAGTCCATCCTTATATAATGAAATATATAGTATATCAACAACGGTTTTACTAACATCACCTATACTGCACCATGGTACACATAGAGACACTCGGATCCAAACCGAAGACGAATCGGTTTAAACTCAATAGTTTTCCCTCCTTTAGAAAAATTGTCTCGTAATGTGGTATGTAATGTCGATACTCTTTGTCCCAAAACCTTTTTTTGATTATAAATCAAAGAGGCTCAATCAAACGAAAAAGGAAGGGCATGTGAGCTTTGGACTAAAGGGATAAACCGGAGGCCACATTGGGCCCGCCCATTTTCATTGCAAATCCAAGTTCATGAAAGTGGACACAACTCACAAATTCACAATCAATCAAAACACACCCACCCACACAAAAACAAAACCAAGACAAGAAAATGTAGAGTGACTTGAAAATTAAAGAAACCTATAATATCTTAGTTAATAATGGTGGTGCTAGACGGGTAGCCCGGTAGGCATTATCGGATGATTAGGTATTTAGGTGTGACTAAAGTATACTTTTTAGTAGAATCGTTACAAGTGAATTTTCAAGACGGCACTTATCTGTAATCAGTATAAAAAAAGTCATCCAATATACTAATACGTGTCAATAACAAGTCCGGTTTATTGGTGGGAATTTTCAATCAATTGGTGACTCAATTTTGGATACAAGCTTAACTATATGACATATATTCAAATCGAACGCTAACAATTTATGTAAAATAACACAGGAATGGAGGATAGCCGTAGAGGGTAGGGCAAGAATGACTTACAAATTGCATGCAATCATGCATGCATTGCAAAAAATAATCCACTACGAGTGTACAAGGGTTCCATGATCATAACCTAACTCCCTACCACTTTCTCCATTTCAAATGGATTAGTATTTGGATCTTTGGATCCATTTCAAAGACCCAACAATTATTTGTATGCTCCCTCGGTCCTTTACATGATTAGTCAAGGAAGTTGTATAAAAGTGAGAGGTAAGTTTGGCAACATCATATTGCTCCCCTTTTTAGCACATGCGTGCTGTTCGCACTCGATTATTATCAACTTCCACTTAAAAACAATTTATGTGACTAATAATATTTCCCGTAAAAACTAAAAACGATATTTCAACTACCACGCTCTTTAAAATTAAATTCACATATTTTGATCGACAGACTCGATTAAAGGGTGTGACATTTTATTAAACATGGCCTAATTAGCTCAAATCACTTGATTCATAAAGCCATCAATTCCTTCGTCTGATTTTTCTCTTATGTGTATTAGATCGACGTATAACAACTCCATTCTAACAAATGATTGTTTTTTTTATAAGCCTGTAGTCTGTAAAACTCCTTTTAAAATTTACTCGTATCATTTTGCATACTATGCATGGCTACATACTACTAAGATAGACCCCTAATGGGAGTATTTCACAGAATCGTAGTATACTTAATTAGATGTTTTTGTATGTTTTTGAATTCTTTATTGTTGTAGTTCAACATAGTGTACAATTTCTGCATACTGTTTTACATGTTTATGTTTCCCAGTGTTATGAATATTTGCAAAAATTATATTGACACAAATTTTTCAAAGAATACAGAAAATTATACTTAACATACATTAAAATAAGGATAAAGGTATGTACAACAATTTCTACGTAACACAACATGAGAAACAAGTACATACCCTCGAGTATATACATGAATTTTCCAATTGAGATTATCATCAAACATGAAATTCTCCCAAAATGAAAAGTAACATAATTCATAGCTTAAGAAAAACAAAAACATTAGATTAAATGATTAACAATTCTACGTACATGATCTGAGATTTGAACGTTTAAGAAAGACAAAGTTGTCAATTTGATAAAGTGGAAATAGCAGGAGATTGATGAGACAAAGTATAATGGGCAGAATTTTCTTGGCAAACGTTGTTTGGGTCAAAGACAAAGATCGATGAACTACTGGGCCGGGCTTTTTAGTGTTAAAAAAATCTAAAATGAAAAAAAAAAACATGTGTGATGGATGGGAATAAAAAAGGCGAAGCAATAATACTAGTACTATGTTGTAGGCCTCAGCCCCTCATGAGGTGATTTTTGTGATTTGAACCTTGAAAAGATTTATCTTTTCTCGTGCAAACATTTAGGCATTTTCGTTTGGCGTAATTGCTAGAGCCTAGAAAACTATTTTTTCTCATTTGGTTTACATAAACGAAAAAACAAAACATATATAATACAGAGTGTTTGGCTGGAACAGTTGAATGAAAATGCGCTCATCTAGGAATTCCGATCACCATTATTACAAATCATTTTCATCGATCAGTCTGACTATTGGTGATCGTGATAAGAAAATATATGCAATGTTACTTCCCGTTTCTAACACATCTTAGTTTCGTAGCGAACATCTACAGAACAACCTATTGTATGAAACAGTTACACTTGAAAGTTTGTCGGTATGAACGAAATTCCCGTTCCTTGATTAGAAGAAGAGTTGATTGCATATCGTTGTGCGTACAATGATGCACTCCGTGGTGTAAAATTAGACTAGACGCTACATAACATGAGAGGTACAAAATTAATTGGTAGACAAATCTTTACACATACAACATGCTTTGTATTTGTTGTTAGCATAAAGTGTCGCGATTCACGGCCAGCCAAACAAACAAAAAGTGTGTGAAGTCATAACAACATCGTACAAGGAATCTCATAGGGAGTATTTGTTAGTCCCATGCAAATGCATTTATATGTGCATGCAAGTTAGTATCTGTTATTGGCAATATACGTACGTCCTACGACCTAAGATGTGATAACCTCTCCATCTCAACATTTTTTGGAAACGACGTCACGTCCGGTGTCCCCCAAGTGCGATCGATTCTATCCTTTCTTTGTACCGGAGAGTAGAAAAGAAATTCTTTATGGAATTCCTCACTTAACATTTTAACTAGAATTTCATATACGTTCACACGATGATGTTTATTGGAATCTTAACATGAGTCTTATTGGGTCTTGTTACATCTTTAACATGAGTGATATGCCGACATAGGTTTTGTTTTTAGCTTATTTCTTTGAGTATGATATCACCATATAACCATATTAGAGGCTCGGATGCATAGACTTGTCGATAAAGATTTACCTCTTGAGCTGAAGCAGTGTGATTTTTATTGATTTTAGCACATAAACTATAATTATGAAATAAAGTATTATGTGAGCTTTTTTCTTATACATAAATATCATCCGTAGCTTATAGTTTTAATTTTACTTCTATCCAACACGTTTAGCTTATAAATTTACCATTTTTTTTTTTTTGAGATTAAGTTATTTACCATTTTCATGAGAAATGAAATCGCAAAACCTTTCACATTATTGCCAATTGTTTGCCCGCACTTATTTGCACATATCACATGCAACTCGAGCTATCTGGTCTTTGATCTGTTCAAATTGGGCCTAATTAATATTCCCCGACCTTCATCAGCCCAGTTAATGCCAGCTTCAACAACAGTAAGCTAAGGTGGCTGGAGAGTTCAATTTTGCCAACAACGAGCCTATCCTAGGCTAGTCTGACGGTACTCAGGCTCGAAAAGCAATTGAGTTCACCGCTGTTTCACTTTGAACTTCCCGACCACGACTCAAACCTTGAAAGTCTTACCGCGCTCAAGGACGCTAGATAATACAATAGAGCTTCACATATACGGTAGTTTACAAGTGATAGCTCCGCGTATGTGATAATTGCCATTACTCATAAGTAAAAAGTGCGGACGTAGCCTTGACTTTTCATACATTTTACCAGACTTATTTGTTGTTCTTCGGCATTAACGGTTGAAGGCCTCGGACCAATAAAATTCACCGTGAAGGCATCCCCCATCTTTGCAAGGTGGAATGACGATCTGTATATCCCGGTGACATTGTTTCTGAAGAATCTGTCATCATCACAGCTCGATCACCCACGCAAGTCACATTATGCACCCTCGATGAGGCCAGACAACAAGAAGCTACCTTCGTTTAACTCTCTTTAGGCTGGGATTTTCATGGTGGATACACTTTCTTTTTTGTACTTGTGGTAAAATATGAAGGTTATACACTGTTTATTTCAGATACATTTGATAAACAAGAGAAGATCATCAGCCTCTGTAATGATCTCACTTCCTCATGAAGGTGACACCCTTCTCTATGCTTACTGCCAACTCTTTCTTCGCCTTCTCCAAACCGATTCTGTCACATATAGCAGCAAAGTCGCATTAGAAAACACAACATAACGGAATACATAAGGTGGAATGGACACAGTAAACCATGGAGAATAACTTATACCTCTCATACTCAGTCAGGGGACCAAGTGGGAAAATTTCTTCAGCTCCACTGCGACCAAGTCTCACTTTTGTGGCAAAGAATGGCAATTCAGTCACCTGGAAGAAAAGTAGTTGTGTCATGTGTTCAATGTAAACTTCCTGACATACATTAGACTAGGTTTCTATGCATGCACTTAAGTGCATTTGTATGGCTGAGGCCCTGTGCAAGTGAGAGAGAATAAGGAGGATATATACCTGAGAGTCCACGAATGCGCACTCAATCACACCAGCATCACCCCTCAAGCCACGGAGGCAAGCATCGGCAAACTTAACAGCTGCATAAGCCTGCAGTTTAAGAAGATCACTCTTGTGTGAGTATTAGAGGGTAAGACCTGCTGGTGAGAAGGAAAGTACTTCTCGCCTTCTACGCCAACAATCTAATTATCGTGAAGGGCTACTTACGCAAGAGAATAACAACTTTAGAGACAGAAATAAATTACAGTCACGTACCATGGACAATGTTGCAGATCCAGCTCCGGCTTTTGCCTGAAAAAATCGACAGAAGAATCAGACACACACAAGTCAATTACTAACCAAGACTTAAATAGCAAATTTTACTTCTCAGCAAAGCAATGAAAGGGTGACATTCTACACAAAACTTCTCATTCTAAAGTCTGGGATTAAGTTTTCAATTGTTAGGGCTTGCTTGGAATGGGAGTAATTATTAGGGGGGTAATAGGAGCTAAAATAAGGGGAAAATGATAGAAATGGTGGTGGTAGAGGGAGGAAATAAGGGGTAGAGGAGGAATTATTACCCCCATATGGGGGTAATGCATTACTCCCCTCCCCCTTGGGTAATGCATTACTCCCATATGGGGGTAATAATTCCTCCTCCACCCTTCATTTCCTCCCTCCACCACCTTCATTTCCTCCCTCCACCACCACTATTTTCTCTAATTTTCCCCTTATTGTAGCTTCTATTACCCCCCTAATAATTACTCCCAATCCAAGCAAGCCCTTAGAATGAGAACTTTGGTAATACTTGTATAAATAACAAGTGTATTTCAACCGGGAATCAAAACATTCTGCATTTTTAGAATACTGTGGAGGCAAGACACTGGATGCTTTTGGCATGAGCTTGTGTCCTGGACTAGGATAACCAACCAGTACAACTTTTTTGAGATCTACCAACATCTGAACGGTCATGTGGGGAAAAAAAAACTACTGCCTAATGAATTGATTTTATAAACAAGCGCGGAAAGGCAAATACCCTGTTCAATAAGACGTCACCAATACACAAAAATCAAATACAAGCACTAAATACTGAAAGTGGCAACAAAACCAATTTACAGAGAAAATAGCAAGGGCCAACTAAAGCCAATTGATAAGTTCAGGTATAAACTTCAGTTACAAAACTCTCGAGAGATCACAGGTGCAAGCCCCAGGAATATCTAAGAAAACAAGGACCTATGCCTACAAGGGTCAATAATTACTTAAGAAGCAATCTCGGACAGTCTATTCAAAGATTAGTAGTCACTTATAATCCAATTGGAAAAACTAATTTGGAGGAAATGATACCAACCTCAACAACTTCGGTACCACCATTCTGAATGCGATCAGTCAGATAATCAATTTCTTCACGAGTAAAACTGCAAGGTGGCTTAACCTGCATTCAGGAGAGGAATATTAATAAGATGACATTTTTGGAGTTATTTCCAAATATTGAATCAGAGAACCTTAGATTCTCATACCTGGGACAAAAGAGGTAGAATTGTAACACCTGCATGGCCTCCTACGACAGGAACATCAACCTCTCTTGGATCTAGGTTTAAAGCTTCAGCCTGGCAACAGACACATAACCAGTGGGGAATGGGAGTTAATGGGAGTTTAAGTCAGCAACTAGAAGAAGAAAATCAGTGGATCTATCATGGATTCCAAGCAGCACAAATTTTTTAACTAGACAATTTCAAGAAGGGGAAACCACTCATGTCTATGAAAGGTCAATATGTATCAACACCCAGAAACTAACTTAAAGATAAAACCACAACTAAAAGACCACCTCATTTGGTCAAGAAGAAAGCATGATAGCATGAAGTTGTCATCTTAGGAACCTTACACAGAAAACCTTCTCAGCACAAAACTGAAGGTCTCCTACTTCAAACTCATAATGTCAACAATTCCATGATGAAAAAGTATAGCTCTTGTGTGACTTATAAAGCTCTTGATTACAACTAACTCAATCAAATGTTGCACTAAGAGTGTTCATCCTTATTCAAAATTAGCTCTTGTGGTCAAACCAACACTGCAGCACTAGGCAGCACAGCATCCCTGCCTATTTCTTAAAGAGAAGTCCACAGTCACATATACTCAATGCATAGCCACAATAGGTTTTAAATGAACAAATTAAGAAAAAAAAGAAAAAAGAAAAAAAAAGAAGCAATGTCTGAAAGCTGTTTAACGTCTTGTCTTTGAGTTTTCAATTACTCCGAAATAGAAATAGAATGGCAAGCGGAAGGGAATAGGCTTGTAAAATTGCATTGATAAGGATATGATATAAGCAGCAGCATTTCAGAACTATCTTTTCAATACGAAATTAATAATTTATGGTAAAGTATTCAACTAACTTCAATGACATTTCCACTATGCAATGGTCGAAAGTGCCAAACTAGGTTATAGGTCACATCAAGTTAAGTAGACATCTAAATGCAGGGCCGTCTCGTAAAATTCGAGGGCCCTGTGCGAAACTGAAATAGAGGCCCCTTTTAATACATTAATTTTTTTTAGGATCAAATACACAGAAAATTATATACATGTATCATACATGAACCTAAAACTATTCTATTGAATTGAACACATTTAAAGTTAAAAATAAAAAAAGTTTGACAAAAGATTTTAATTTTGATCAAAATAGGAGTAAGTTATTAATCGATTGACCACAATTCATTGAAAATAGGGCCAGTAAGTAAAACAAAAGGAAAGCAGACAATGCAGGGCTCACAATAGTAGAAAGTTAATTTAGAGGACCAAAAAAATGTTCCAGGAGGAGTCGAACACACGTCTCAAGCAAGAAAGTTAGTATCTTCACCAGCGCTCCAACCTTCAGATATGTAACTTTATAACTGAAATAATATATAAAGGGGCCCCAAATTTTGGGGGCCCTGTGCGCCGGCACGGCCTGCACGTGCTAATAGCCGGCCCTGTCTAAATGGAAGAGCAAATTCAAGTGGATTAAAATGAGGATAGGTAACTAAACCAGGGATTTCAAACGGGAAGAATAGAGAAAAAAGGAACTCTTGGAGAATGTGAGTTTGTGACAGAAGATGCACGAAAATGCATTAAGAAAACAGAATACCATATATCCAAAACTTAATATACACAAGAGAAAAAGAGCTTACCACAAAAGTATTGGCCCTGACAACATCAAGCATAGTCACACCAAGCAAGCGCTTTGGATCATAGATACCAGCTTTCTTGAATACCTCTGCGGCAATTGGAACTGTAGAATTCACAGGATTACTAATCAAGTTGACAGTTGCTCTAGGACAGCACCTTGCAATGCCTTCACAAAGTGTCTTCACAATTCCAGCATTGATGTTGAACAAGTCATCCCTTGTCATCCCTGGTTTCCTAGGAACCCCAGCTGGAATGATGATCAGTTCCATGCCTGTTAAGGCCTCATCTAGCTTGTCTTTGCCAACAAAACCACGGACCTACAGGAGACGCATATAGCGATTCCACGGCAAGAATTCAGGCAATCAGTATCTATTAAACTTTGGTATGGCACAGTTGGCAAATA
This sequence comes from Spergularia azorica, assembly GCA_038382645.1. Lineage (NCBI taxonomy): Eukaryota > Viridiplantae > Streptophyta > Magnoliopsida > Caryophyllales > Caryophyllaceae > Spergularia > Spergularia azorica. Next base: position 5,387,030 of record JBBYHQ010000007.1, on the reverse strand, counting down.
GAAGAACTAGCAGGACCTACGGCTACAGATAAAAAAATGTGTTACTTAAGTTGAATCTGCTCTTAGGAACTCAGTTGCAAGTGTAAAAGATGTAATTGTTGTAGTTTCCCTCCACTGTTGTAGTTTCCCTCCACTCTACGTCTCAATACTACTCGAATTTGGGATCCCGGATCCAATCTGACAGGCAATCCGAAAATAAGATCTTTTGAAGATAAAAGCTTGAAGTTAATAGTATGGTAGAATTTGGTGGCTTGTCCCCTCATCATTTTTGGAGTTCTAAATTTATAGATTGAAAAAACATTCAAGGGTTCTTATCCCATCTCACAGGAACGAACAAGGAATCAGTGTCAAATCGGGTCGACACGAAAAACAGCACCAAGGAGCTTTTTCTTTAATTTTTTTTTTTGTTTAGTTCATATCTCCATGTTCATCCCATAGACCAATGTAGGATCCGTTCTTCCCGTAGGAACTCTAACCAGTTACTACAGTCTACAACTCTAAACACGAACTTCATATCTAAACAAACACCCAAGATCCCGAATCTATGACACATCTTTTCAGTTATGTGCGCCACACCCTTTCTTGTACCAAATGATTCGATCACTGAGATAATTTAACACAACATTGTTTCCAATTCAAAATCACTGTCGATCCAGAAAAACTTTGTACACATTCATAACCGGAATCAGTAAACTGCATCATCCTATTATTTATAACTTACGGAACTCATATCAATCTTGAACATATCACTCCAAACTTAATCTAACATTCGCTCATATCACTCCTACCCAACACATGACCTTGAATTCAACATTAACAACTCGAAACGGCAACCGCGCTAACGCCGAGCTCTAAGAAAGTTCGGATGTACGCAACCCTACCTCTAACTAACAAACAATTCAAGTAATTCCAATACACAATTCAACTACTAGCACGACGAAAGCAGTAATAGTAAAAAAAAAAAACGGTAAATAGTTGAATAAATTACCACAGCGCCGGTATCCATGTGACTGATATCGGCGGTAACACCGGGAGTATTAACGACGTCGTATAAGTGAAGAACGGAGACAAGCGGATTCATCTTCATCAACATAGACAAAGGTTGACCGATTCCACCGGCAGCACCAAGTATCGCCACCTTGAACCCCGGCGCCGCCCCCTTCGCACGGCAATTTATTCTCCCTACGTTGTTGTTCGAACCTCCCTCCATCACCTGCCAATCAATCAATCAAACAACCGTATTTTACAATAACTTCTCAATTACGCTTCCTAATAACCAGACGAGAAAATAAAAGAAGAAAATGACCTGGAAATTGGGAGGAGAGAGATGAGCGGCGATCCTTGCAATTCGTTGGTTGGCTTCGGAGGTGCTCTGCATAGTTGGGATGAGGTTTGAGGAGAGAGAAAATTAGAAAATTAAAAAAAAATGAGGGAAATTGCAGAGGTGAGAGAGTGATCAAATATGATGAGATGAGGAAGACGGTGGGAAAATGATGGAATTTGAAGGGGTATTTTGGGAATTTTGGTGGAAGTGTGGTGAAGGGGCTTTTGTATGGGCCTGTTTTTCTTATCTGATTGAACTGTCTTACTCTAATTTTTGTGAGGGACTAATAACCCGTCCAAATTGGTCTTAGCCTTCCATTTTTCCTATGGTTCTAGTTCATCTTCCTCAGGATATGGAGTATCACTTCTTGTTCCTTGTACTCCTACTAGAAGTTGATTGATGGCTTCTAAAAGTTACGGAGTAGAACTCTAATTTCTCATGAATTGTGTTGAAAAGTAAATTGATGGAGTATATCTGGTGTGTTGTTGGACATTTGTCAAATAAATTAGCAAGCGCCAAGCCTAGTTACGATTGCGTTCATTACATAGTGATAGTAGTTACGAATAGAACAAGTACTCGAATTAACTAGACTTGTGTCTAGACGTCCGATTAGATGGAATTAAAGTCATACTATATGCTTCACAAACATTTCATGCTCGAAATTTAGGCCTAAGTAAATCGTCGGTAATATGAGGTAGTGACTTACTGTGGAGTATATATTAGTCGTGCTACCCAATTGCTTGTGAATGGGAGGTGATGCCCGTTGGCCTTCAAGATGTGATTGCGAGCTTATAAGGACCAATCTATGCCCAAATTGCATTGGCTTTAGAGCATGTTTGACATCAACTATTTAGGTAACTTCTAGTTGTTTGACTAGTCAAAAAGCTACTTTACAAAAGTGTGACGTGTTCAGTGTAGTATTCTTTGGCTGTTTAGTAAACTTTTACATTTGCTTGCATCAAATTCAAATATATAGGCTACGATTGGTGAACACTATCAAATCGATCTCTATCCTCTCTTTGTCCTATTTAGCTTTTTTAGATCGAAATACACCTCAATAACATTCAACTCTATTCAAACATTAGAAACTGATTTCTAAACTTTTTCATTTGAGCCATAGTTTCACCCTAATAAGCAACTTATAACGACTGGTATAATGGTAGAAAGAGACTAGCCTAGAGTGTGCAACACTCCACTACTATTGCACTATCTTGACATAAAAGTAGCTCAAATATAGAGTTAAATATATATGTGGACATACATATAGCTACTGGATTCCTATTGACAAAACAAAAATGGATATATTAGTCATTTAGTTGGTACTCAAGACTCAAGAGATTATTATCTGACTCTGTATAAGAAATAAAACAGAGAAGAAACAGAGAAAGACAGAAAGGGAGCCTCAAACTCAGGTCTCAA
>JBBYHQ010000007.1:5314744-5342276 GCA_038382645.1 Spergularia azorica | reverse complement strand
AATGCAAGTCTTATCTAAAATTACCAAAGTCTCAACTTGAGACTTGGAGCTTCAGACTTGCAATGAGGACAGCCTTAAAGTTATTCATAAAAAGACGGTATTCAAATTTCCGTTTCACCACCAACGTATGCCACTAGTTGAAACTTGTGGGTAACAGGACATGAAATGACATAAGAGATGCCATACGTGATACGCCCCATACCCCCAACACAAAATCCCACTCCCAAGCTGATATTCTTTTCTGAAATTGACCTCTTTTCACAATCAGCATACATCCACATTGCACTCAACTTTTACTGCAAAAATACCTGCATTTCACTCCTCTCCCCCAAACACACTCAAAATACGACGGAAATCCAACGGAGTCATCACTCATCACTCATCACTCATCAGTCATCATCAAATCTAATGCAAAGTATTCTGCAGCAAAAATAGTACTATCTCATTATAATTATTTCACTGTGAAACACTTGAAACAATGGTCAGTCAGAAAACATTAAAACACATCTTTGGATCTTTCCTCTTCAACGCCTATATGTCATTGTCTTAGATCCACCCGACCGTTTCTCTCTTACTCCCCATCCCTTTTTTTCTCTCTCCTCCTCTTCTTCATTACTCTCTTCACCCCCAATTGGTCACCCCCATACTTAATTCTCTACTCAACCAACGCTCTCTCAGTCACTCTACTTGAGTGGTTTTTTCGGGTTTTCGAACTTTTACTCGAAAATCCTGGATCCGCCACTAACCACTCAAAATCTCACTCATTCTCGATTTTTCGAAGTTCTACTAGAAATCCTGGATCCGCCAGTGACTATATCCATTCTCTAAACATATAGTCATACACCAATACACAAGAAACTTGTCTTTCACTCTACATTATGTCTTCCATTCAGTGTCATTTTGCAGGAAATGTTGCTATGAATATGATGATACTCACGTTTTGTATGCTTATAGTTCTTCACAAAGCACAAGGGTCTCCAAAGTTGAGCGCAAGTGATATGGATGCCTTGGTTTCTATAAAAGACAGTATGACTGATCTTCCGGGCTCAACATTCTTCTCAACCTGGGACTTCACCGGGCCCGACCCGTGTTCCGTATTCTCCGGGGTGACGTGCGCTCTCTCTCCTCCGTCTTCGGACACGCTCCGGGTCACTGTCCTCGAGCTCGGCACGGGCCTGTCGGGCTCACTCGGGCTTGCCGGGTCGCTACCCGAGACGATATCCCATCTCACCGAGTTGACTCAGCTGATACTCAACCCGGGCATGGTCACCGGCCCGATTCCGGCCCAGCTCGGGCATCAACTGAAGGGCTTAAGGGTGTTATTCTTGTCCCACAACCGTCTCACCGAGCCCATCCCGCCATCACTCGCCGAGTTGACTCAGCTCCACACTCTAGACCTGAGCTTCAACCACCTCACCGGGGCCATCCCGCCAACATTACTCACCGAGTTGACTCAGCTCAAGGTCATAGTCCTAGCCAACAACCAACTCACCGGCGAGTTACCCGAGCCAACTCAGTCATTATTCCACCTCGACGTCAAGTCAAACCAGTTAGCGGGCCCCATCCCGACGTCCCTACCGTCAACGCTACGTTATGTGTCACTATCACAGAACCTGATGTGGGGACCAATTAACGGCACAATTCTAGAAACATTACCAGACATATCTTACTTAGACCTCAGCTACAACCAATTCAGTGGGCCCATCCCTGTCTGTCTCCTCCGCTCTTCCCTCCCAACCCTCCTCCTCAGCCACAACAACTTCTCTAGCGTTTCCGTGTCCGACACCGTATCCGAACCGTCACCTTACCCTCAAGGCTCCACCGTGGACCTCAGCCACAATGCGTTACCAGGAAGCCTCCCCGAAGCGGCCGCCGGAGCTGAGAACATTTTCCTGAACAACAACCGCTTTGGTGGGCCAGTGCCGAAATCCTACGTGGATGGTATCAGAGATGGGAGAATCAAGACGTTGTATTTACAACACAACTTCTTGGACAAGTTTCCTAGGAACTTGGGAGCTTCTACGTTGCCGGATAATGCTGAGGTTTGTTTAGCTTATAATTGCATGGTCCCACCATTAGGGCTTAATATGTGTCCCACTAGCGCCGGCGGCCTTCTTTCCCGGCCTGCGACGCAGTGTGCCGTCTTTCGTAACGATAAAAGAAATCATGTCTAATCATACATCCCGCGCACGTAATTAATTAGTCTTATTATATTATTATTTCTCCATCAGTTCATGTTTAAATTTAACAGTCTTTTAGACACGTAGTATTGAGAAAAAGGCATACATAAAAAAAACGGTTAACTAGAAGTTCGAAAAAGTTGCACAGCTGAATAAATGCATCGCATTGTGCAACTTTTTCAAACTGTTTAATTAACCTATTTGTATGTATAGTCTACATACTTGATATTGCGCGTCTGAAAGGCACGAGAAGTTTAAAAATGATCAGAGGGAATAGTTTATAATTATACTACTAGTCGTAGCTAGTTATTAATGGGGTGATGGTAGGAAGACTATAATATTGGAAAGGGAGGAATCTAAGAAGGTGTACAAAATTAAGAGAGGAGAGAAGATAGGAAGAAGAAGCATGTGAGAGATGTATAGGCAAATTTGGCGTTATTGTATGGTGTTAAAAAAGTGTTTTCATAGTGCTATACCTTTGGATCTTTCCCTCTTATTTACTCCCAACATTATTGTTTATGTAACTTTAATTTTTCTCGTTCTTTTGCGGAATTTGTATATGATTACTGTGCTTCTCTGTTACGCTAGCTGTGATACTATTTTAATAACCTACCTGTAGTAATGAAGATGAGTTACTCGATCAACGGTTTGCGTGTATTCTGTTCCTAAAATAGTTGGGTTAATGATAATGAAATTTTGTACATAATGTAAGTTGGGAAGGATTATGAAAAAGACGCTTCAATCAATCAGTCATAAACGCCAACAAGCGGCTCTATCTATAAGTTTATTGTTCGGGTCTCAGTCACTAGTTTAAATTTGTAGCCGAGGATTGAGATATTAGATACCCAATATAATCGTGGTAACATAAAATTTGGAATTTGTGTTTCATAAACTATATATTCCATGGTCCACTCTCATGGTTTTGTGTCTTTGAGTTTTGTTTCTTCCTCTGCAACGCCCAAGTATATCACACTACCGTACACACAACATTTTCAAATGTGCTGGAGATAATTCAGTTTTAAGGCCTTTATTGTATTAATAATGAAAGATAGTTTGTCCTCTATGTCACTTCATTATATGAGTGGTCAGATCAAAGCATCTCCGCTTATATCTTCGATTTGATTCATGTAATTAATTATGGTCGAAATTGCTATCCACGACACTCTGCTATAAATTCACACATAAAATAGGAGGAAACGACATGTGATCAGACTCGACAACATAATCAAGCAATGACCTATAATTTGTTTATGTCAGTTCAGTTCAGTTCAACTTAGATAGAACTCGAACAGTGTCGTACAACCACGCGTGACACTTTCAAAATCAAAATCCACTCCATTCGTGTGATATTCCACCAATTTGGATATTGAGGGTTACGTTTGAGTGAGCAAAGACAACACGGAAAGTGAGAACAGTCCCATCCCCAAATAACGAGAAGAGATAAGGTGAAAAAAGGTGGATATAAAAACGGGATTATTGATGAAATGGGGCAAAAGAGCGTGGAAGACTTGTATATTTTCATATAAAATGAGAAGCGTAATTATGAAGTTTTTTGTCACGCGAATGAACCACCTACTTCTACTCAAATGCTTAGTGTGGACCAACAATTGTTAGTGTGTGTGCTATAGGCATCTCTTTTCCGATGAACTTTTTTAGCTTTTTGGGTCATGCAAATTGGATGCTAACTTGCTAAGGGTCTACTCACTCTACAATCCCATCTGATGTAACGTATTGAACTAGAATGACGAGATTACGAGATCAACTTACATTGTCGATTCAGTGAATTTCGTAGGTATGTATAGCAAATAAATCTTTTATTTTAGCACAAAGTTTGAATGTTTATTGACGAGAGTGTTAATAGTGCAAGTCAAACATGTTCCATTCATTAAGGTCTTATCTTATCTTAAGTTTGAATATTTATCGACGACAGTGTTACTAGACTGAGTACGTTCGTAGCGAAGTTATGCTACCCGCATTAGTTTGAAACTTTGAATGCTCATATCCTCCCCTTTCGTCCTTTCTTGAATTTTGGGTCATTCAATAACCTCTTCACAACAGTGATGTAAAATGATGGCAAACTTTATTAGTGTAACAATTACCAAGACAAATGTTAGCACCGTTTATACAGTTCACACAAGATCATTATTACCTTTGCGTATACTACAAGTACTACTAAACTCAGGCTAGATTTCCGCTGCTCCACTTCAAGGATGGGGAAGAATACAAGGCACAAGACATCCCTAGGTCGGCATTTGTAACGTGTAAGTGTAACCATGTCTTCTTACCGTTTCTCGTCGATCAACCATAATTCGAACCCAACATTAAGGCCAGACATGCTCGCAAAAAGCGCTTTCGTGCACCCACCTCTCAGGTCCAGTAGTCGACCGCAATGACTGCTATGATTGACAGTCTTACCAAATTACGTATATCTCAAGTGTTAACTAGCTCCATAACGACCTTCTAACCTCGCATGCTCTCGCTTCATAATAGAAAAACACGAGCAAGAGTCAACAGGATAGAATAATCAGTCAAAACAACAAGCATTCCTGTGACTCTGACTGCGAGCCTGCACACCAGAACCAAAATCTGCGTGCAGGAGAACAATTGTACTTGAGCAAGGACGAAAACACAACAATCAGTCAAAGAGCAATCAAATGCTCAGAATTCAGAGAATCATCCAACGACATACTCAGTCAGAGCCTTCTGACTCAAAAGAAAGCACAGCTTTCTGTACAGGTTTACAAAAAAAACTGACAAGGGTACTTCACAAAAACATCACGTTATAAAAGCCGGGAGCTGGAAACTTCTAAACTCTTCACCGGCCATAGAGTCACAAGAACAGAATAAAACCTGCAGCGTCGGGAATCGAGAAGGTACATTTAACAGAATAGTATGCCTCCAAAACAAAATGTAGTAAGCTTTAACAAGAAATACTAGCCATATAACTAACATCATGGATTGAATCAAAACCTATCATTATTAAACTGATTAATTGTGTCACAGGATTGCTTGGTACTTGGTACTTAGTACAAGTCAACATAATCGAGAACACTACAAAAACAAAATGGCCACGGAAACATATGGTGCCTTGCTTTCTAATAAGTCCTTGACGCACAGCAAATCGAGAAGCTGATAAAGGCGACCACATTCACCTTTTACAGAAGAAACGACTGTCTGATGAAACTACATTTCAATACACCGTCTCTGTTCTACACTTCTACTGCAGAACTATCACCATTCATTCACGTTTAAGCCATTCATATTGCTCAAGCCTCAGGCTTCAATTTAACAGTTGATGTCCCTATTTCTAATGGAGTATACTTCTCATGGTAAAACAGAACATATCTGAGCATGTCCAATTACTCCTGTGAGCTTGACCTTGAAACTAAGCATATCGCATGAGATGCACCAACAGCAACAGAAAGTACACGGTGGGGCCCCAAGCCATCATCTTCCATCAAGAAATTCACATGAACAGGAGACGATTGTATTTCTGGCAACCCAGGGACCCCTAGTTGTGAATCTTTGGCATTTCCCCACATGTATAGATAGCCGAACTCTGTTCAAGATATAATTTAGACTTGAGTGCACAGAAAATATTATAAAAGACTGTAACCTTTGTAGGTAAATCCGTAGATGTACTCATACATTAAGAAGAGAAAGACAGACGAAAACAGTTTAATTTTAACTTCACATGCCTCTTTATTAGTGTCATTTGCAAAGTGATTGTGCGGTGCTTATTAGATATTCAATGGCAATCAAATGCGTTTGAATCCAGGGATCTATACATGATAAAATTCAACTGTGTGATAAGGATATAATGTGCCAGGAAACGTACCTGTTACAGCTGCTGAAAATGAACCTCCGCAAGCAATTGAGATGACACGTTTGTCAGCTAAAGCCTCAATCATTGTAGGCACCTTCTGACTTTGAATAGAAGAATGACCCAACTGACCGCGTCCACCATGTCCCCATGAAAACACCTTACCATCCTCTATAAGGAAACTAGATCAGACTCCAATGGGAAGCAAAGAAATGACTTTTTATAAGAAACAATCGCATCTAGCTTCTTAAATTTCAAAGGTACTGGAACCTACCAGTCAGTGCAAGAGAATGATAACCTCCACAAGCTACTTGAACTACACGCACATTTTCGAGACTAGGAACTTGTCTAGGCTTCCAACCACCCACCTTATCACCTGTTCCAAGCTCGTAGTTCGAATTAGCTGCCAGAGCAAAATATGTAAAACTCAATTTGTTAATACAGCTTCGTGAGACCAACTCTCAGATAGACCGATAAAGACAAGTTACATATAACATATTCAAACCAGGCAGCATGATAAAAGCACAGACGATTGGAAAATAGAAGTAGGGAACTCCTAACTTCTGTAAATTTACACTTATATCAGATTTCTTCTCCATGGCTCCCCCCACCTCATCCAGCTTGTTATATTAAACACTTATATCAGGTTCACTATGTATGAATACATACGCTTTCCTAGAATCCTTTATCTTCCTACTAAACAGACCAATGTGTCATGCAATTTATACTTTCTCCCTCCATATATAATTGGTTCTGGGCACATGCACAGAAGTTTCATGCACCTTTACATTGTCTAAAAGCTATACTTAATTGAATTTTGAGAGATAAATGTCAAATAACTACTATTTCTGGGCTAATGCAATCAAGGGATTATGAGATGTGATGATCATATGTACGACACTATTTTCAAACGCATGACATCAATAATGAGATTACACCACAAATCAACAGCAGTTGTCGTATATCCAGTTGACAAAGAATAAGACAAGTAACATCTTAATAGTACGAGGTTCTGGAAGCCTAGTCCACCATTGTAGCTAGGTCTTAGGCTTGCTTGGAACGAGAGTAATTATTACTACGATTATAAAAACTAAAACAAGGGAAACATGGGAGAAATGGTGGCGGTAGAGGGAGATCAAAGAGAAGGAGGAGGAACTATTAACCCCCTTTGGCGGTAATGCATTACCCTCTTCCTCACCGTCCTCTATACACCACTATCATCACCTTGTTTGTCCCTGTGTTTGGTCCATTACCCTAATAACAATTACTCACATTCCAAGTGATCCTTTAGTATAATGGAAATGCAAACCGAAAGTAGATACAACTTTGTTTGGAGCTCGAAAACTTTTCTATGACTATGACATGGGGGCAAGCTTAAGCTCATTTTGGCTAGACATCAAGAACAATACTACATGTGCTGACCTTACAAGGGTTGAATTACAACATAGATCTAAACATCGCCAAACATCAACCTGACACGTGACCAAAAAGTTGCTAAGCATGTGTATCCGTCCCATCATGGGCAGCGACAGTGTGCAGTGGTTGTGTGAATCAAGGAAACACCTCAAGCTCCATAAAGACTCATAGAAAACCACAATCAAACCTTAGGACGCACTCCATATTTCCACATGTATCATAAAGAGGATTGTATTAAGTAGAGTACATGAGGAAGTTATTCAATTGTATGCATTCCTTTGGTGCCTTTGATTGGTGCGGAATTCCCACATTTTTCAAGGAGTACCTCACCCTCTTTAAAGGATTATCCTATCATGATTCTGCAACATAATTGGGGGAATCTATCGTTTACTCTTAGCTTTGGATTCATTGTCCTCAACTCTTATACCTTTCTTTTGATCATTAATACAAATGTTCTTATTTAAAAAAGAAGTTTTTCAATTTTAATGATTCTCTTATCTGAAGAGAGAAGTTATTCAATTGCAATGATTAAGCTTGGAATAAATATTCACATGATATATAAAAAGAAACTCTAGTTGTCATCAACACTCTGCCAGAATGTTCATCTTCAATATATGGCTGATAACTTTATATATTGAAACTCATGATTGTATCGTGTCTACTATGTGCTAGATGACACAGATTATTACATTTAACATATGAAGATTTAAGATCTTCTTATGAGCATGGCATTTTCAAAAATTGTCCACACTAGGGCCTGTGAGTAGGGGGTATAAAGAGATTCTAGCAAGATTGGTTCAAAGGGATCCTTCAGAATGCTTTAGTATGTTGTTTTGCAAACCATCTGATTAGAGTCTGAGATGTGTCTCACAGCCAAGAACACGAGGAACACTCCCAAGAAATACATAAGGGAAAGCTGAAACTCGTCTTTCAAAGTTTCCGAAAGCAGTTTACATAAAAAATCCTTCGTTGTTCAAACTCGAAGTGGATTTAACTGAGCCTATTAAGCATTGATCCATAAGAGCATCTTTATTGGTGAAACTCGCATAGAGCCTCAAAATTCATAATGAAGCATGCTGACATCAATTTTAGTATGAGACTTATGTTGAGACTATATTTATATATAAAAAAATATTTTATTGCTTGTGGACCCCACATCATCACCCTTTTAGAATTTTGACACGGTTTCTATCTTGAGAGGCCGTCCCAATTCTTGACTGTTTTTTCTCATCTAAATTACAAGTCTTTCATTTTGAGACTCGTTTTTTAGTCTTTGAGACCCCCAATGAAGATGGTCTAACACGCTGGCAAGCGTTTGCCTCTCAGGAGTGGGCTATTTGCCTTAAAAGGTTGTTGGACATTATGCGCTTGTTGAGAAGCAACGTACAAATGTATTCCATCCCTTTTTGTCTGGGTATGCTTTTAGCTCCTCATGGCTCATAGTATTTACATTGAGACCTCTACATAGCTCACCAAGCACATCTAAATGGTTACATAGCACCAAAGTACTTTGCAAATTCTTGAATGATTCGAGACAAGATGAGATTCAAAAAATTTCAATCCCCTCATAATTGAATGGAGAAAGTGAGTGAAGTACCCCCTTCGTTCGCATGGATTGTTAACGATTTTACTTTCACAATTGTCGAGGTTATACTTCGACCATTAATAACTCAAAATATATAACTAAATTTAATAAAAATAAAGTTAAACTTTTAACACAAATCTAACCTTCATAAATTTACAAGTTTTTGAATTTTATATGGTGAGTTAATTGATGGTCAAACTAGTACCTCAAATTGTGTCAAAACACGTTAACAATTCATGGGAATGGAGGGAATACATTCATAACTTACTCTTAGTTAGATTATCACACACCACTATAATATTCTAGGTAAGGGTTTATGATTGCCCTCTCCCATATGAATGTTGGGAGGGCAGCCATAATTCATGAACACTAGCCTAGAATATTCCTCGAATAATATTATAATAACATAATATTCTCCTAATAAAATTAATTATATTATAAAATGGGTGATTCCTCCACTTCAAGTTCAAAGCACGACGCGTTTACACATGAGTTTTGCTACAACTAGTCCTTATAGTTAAAGTTTAAGCATCCATTATAATGTTGATTCTATGTAAGTCCAACAAATAATAAAAACTTGGCTTAAGGAATCAGTATAGCAAAAGCCTTAATACTTAAGTGAATTTCACATAACCGTTATCTGAAAATGTTCATAGTCGTGACAAATATCCCAAAATCCCCAATTAAATCAATAAGCATGCAAAACAACATAGTTAATGCATACGACACAATCCTTTTGGACCTATCTTGGTACATTGCTAGATTCGTTGTACATTTCTAACCAAGATGATCCTTAAGTGTTTAGTGGAACCATGGTAATAGGACAAGGTTTCCATAAAGCTTGTGCTTTCTAAGAAGATAATGAAATTGCTTATGCAAGATGCTTTTTTCTTTTGGTAAAATATAAGAATTTTACTCCAAAATGATCAAGAACAGTACAAATTACTCCGACATGAAAACAGCTCGGACACAACGACTAACCTTAAAAGCAATCAGGCACTAATCAAATTACCATAGATTCCTCGCTCCTAGCCATTTCCTATCTTTACCTGATGTTGCTAACAAGCCTCCTAATGCGTATTCTCTTTTCCTCCAAGATATTGTGAACCACTCTTGTGGCATGGGCATGACTGAGTCAGTCCTACTTGTATTTGCCATATATGGTAAATTAGGCTACAAATGACAGCTATAGCCACTTGCTTCCTCAAAACAGACCCCAACCTTTTCTTCCCACACCATTCGATCACGTCATTATCAGGAAATTCATTTTCCATCTTATCACTTAGACCACTTAAGCATTTTCTGCTGTAATTGCACTGGAAGAACAAAATGATCATGAGTTTCAGTTAGATTGTTTGCACAGTAAGCATCTATCATCTGTGCATAAACCCAATATGTGCAGCTTATGCTGTAGCCTCTTCATACTAGAAAGCCAACTGATAAAAGCAGTCCTAGGAATAGCACACCTTCCCCATACCAACTTCCCCCAGGTCACCTTTTGGACAGTACCTGTGAACCACGCATAACCTGCTGCCACAGTATATGGATTACTAGCATTCAGCCATTTCCCATAAGTGAAAGCATTCCTCATACTGTTTTTAATCTTACACATTTTCCTCCAATGCCAGCTAAAGTTTATTATGCTAATTAGCCCCTTTGAGATAAATTCCATTTATCCACTTAATCCACAAAGAGTCAGTTTTATCATAAGTCCAGCTTACATACTTGGCTACACAAGCTGTATTCCAAGTTTCTATGTTTCTCAAACCCAGACCACCTGCATCAATAGGCCTACACACATTGTTCCAAGAAACTAGAGGACTTCTGATGTAATGCTCTAAGTTGTCCCATAAAAAATTCCTGCAGATGGCATTGGTTTTCTTTAGAACTAGTTTTGGAAAATCAAATACTCTCGCCCAATATGAATGTAAATTACTCAAGACAACCATCACTAGAGTCAGTCTCCCAGCATAGGATAATTTCCTAGCTCCAAGAATTCTGATTCTTGCCACTATTTTCTCAGTCAAGACATTGAAGCTCATGACAGAGAGCCTCCCAGCACTGATGGGAATACCTAGGTATTTAAAAGGGAGGGATCATTCCTTAAAACCAGAAAAGTTCAAGCGTTTTTCCATAGTATTAAAACTAACCCCTCCAAAGTAAATCTCAGATGGAACTCAGACCTGACACATTTGAAAAGGTTGTAAATCCTCTAAGGATGAGTGAAATAGAGTCAAAATTACCTTTACAAAACATCAACAGGTCATCCGCAAAGCAGAGATGGTTGATTCTTATCTTAGAGCACATTGGGTGGAATCTAAAGTTCCTTTTATCAGCCACCACATTGAGAATTCTCATCAAATACTCCATACAGATTGTGAAAATCAAGGGGAATAATGGATCCCCTTGCCTCAGCTCTCTCTTGCCTTCAAAGAAGCCAAAGCTTTCACCATTTAGTGATAATGTATAGGAGGGACTCTCCACACATTCCATTATCAGCTTGACAGTATGAGCAGGGAACTAGAGAGCTTCAAGCATTTCTCTGACAAAATCACATTCAACAGAGTCATATGCCTTTCTTAAATCAACTCATCATGCATCTAGGTGAAACCCCCTTCCTTTTGTACTTTCTGATTTGATCTTGGCATATCATGATATTTTACACTATGTCCGTGTTCTTAACAAATGCCCCCTGATGATTGTAGGAAGAACTCAACCAATCCTGTTGCAAAGAAGCTTTGAAATGCACTTGTAAACAGTCTTACAACAAGCTATTGGTCTGAACCCAAGGTAGGTTGTGCAACTTTGGGATGAGAGTGATGGTAGTATTGTTCATCTGTTTCAAGAGCTTACCATTTTTCAAAGAAATCGAGCACAGCATTTGTGATACTATCCTCAATGATGTGCCAGGAGTCCTTAAAAAATTGGCTAGAGAAGCCATCAGATCCAAGACTTTCAGTCCCTCGTATAGAAAATAGAGCCTCTGATTTCCTCGCTTATAACTTATTTCAACAACATCTGCTATTCTGCTCCATCTCCTGATTTATTACTTGCCCTTTCCTGACAGTTTTCCTATGCACGGGTGGTTGGCTGTACCTAGCAGTTCTTGATAATACTAGACAAATTGCATTCTGAATGCCTTTGGTCTCCTGATGAACATTACCATTTTTGTCTTTAATTTGGTAAACATAATTCTTAATCCGCCTGGCTCTAATTGTATTATGAAAATAAGCTGTGTTCTCGTCTCCAGCTCCTATCCAGCTTGCTTTACTTCTTTGCTTCAGTTTAGAATTTAGATTACTGTTATATAGTTGAATTTCCTTCTGTAACGCAATCAGCTCATGGAGAGCTCCGCACTCAGCTTTAATTAACATTAGAGAACAAATCCTGATTTAGTTCCTTGAGGGGCTTCTTTAAGGCTTTCAGTTTCTTAGCAATCTGAAATATATAGGTTCCATCAATATTCTGATCCCAGATATCCCGGACTACCTTCTCAAACCATGGTGCACTACTCCACATGTTGTAGTATTTGAAGCTAGCTTACCTCATCTGATTATGTGCACTCAAATTAATAACACACGGGCAATGGTCATACAAGCTTTCAGGATGGAAAATAGCTTGACTGTTAGGAAAGAGCCCATACCATTCATCATTACACATGGCTCTATCAATCATGCTGTAAACTCTCTTATCACCATCTTGCTTAGTATTCCAAGTGAAAAAGCTGCGCACACTTCATATCTTCACTGTTGCATATATTAATGCAGTCCTGAAAATCAGAAATGTATGGCATTTCAACCTTAGAACCAATCCTTTCATTGTCATTAAGGACGCTATTAAAATCCCCTAATATCACCCCAGGACCACTTAAACCTTTCCATAGAGCCATTCTATCCCTGATGTCATTTAACCCATAGACAAAAGTATTGATAAACACCTTGCCACTGCTTTTATCAGTAACCTTTGCATGAATAAACTGCACATCCATGGAAATAGAACATGTTCGGATCCCACAAAAACCAAATTCTACCACCACTATGTAAACTGGTGTTAGTACACACAAAGAATCCCAGACATAGACCAAAGTGAACCCTATTTATGGAGCTGGGTCTTACTTTAGTCTCTAGGAGTCCAAATAGCCCAACATTGTGAATCTCCATGAATCTCTTGATCTCATTTTGCGTAGTCGAACTATTTAGACCCCTAATATTCCAACAAGCTAGGCTAGCCATGATCTAAATGAGCGTAGTTAGTCATCCCATTCTCTCCACTCCCTTGTCCTCTTCCATGTCTAACAACATTTGCATAAGAAATTGCAATCTGTCCCATAGCTCCAGAAGTCTGCATAGTCGGTACTAGTTGGCAATTAACTGGTCTAGATTCAGCATTTTGCTGTGGAGGAACTATAGCTGCATTGATAGTGGTATTAGCAGGAGTAGTAAAGTTTTGTTGTACACTCTGTGGCTGCACAACCTTAGGTCTCCAAACTCGCCTTACTCTCTGACTCACACCATGTCTTTTCTTACAATTAGCATCCTCATGCCCTATATTCTTGCATTTCTACACACTACAGGTTTCCTATCATATTCCAGATGTTGTTCAACCATCTCTCCCTTATCATCCTTGAATCTTATAGTAGTTGGAAATTCTTGATCAATCTCCACTTCAAACATAACAAGAGCATATCCCAATCTACTTCTTTCCATTGTTGGCGCATCACACTCCACAAACTTGCCCACTAAACCTGCTATCTTAGGAATATAAGCTGGACTCCAGAAAATGAGGTTCAATCTCATCAATTTCACCCAAATTGGCACAGTTTTAGTGAAAGTCTTATCAAGTTCCATGTTTTCTGTCCAAGCTTTCATTACTAAAGGCTTACCAGCAAATAGGAACAACCCAGCTTTGAGAATGTTATCACGTTCTATTACAGCCTTAAATCTCACAATAAAGAGACCAATAGGTAAGAACGAGACATTTTCCAGCCCTTTATTTCCCCAAATTCTATGAAAATATCCCTGCATCCCCATTACATAACAAACAATGGCAGAGTTCCAGTAATTAATTCCTTCCACTACATCATCTTTCGACAATTGCACAAGTTCCTCATTACCATTCAGTGATGAAAAGGTGGAATCTTTGACCTGAGTTCCACTTTGCCCTACTGTTTGCCACTCATATCCCCTATCAAATTCATCATCCTCAGAGTCCAGTTCATCCACAGCTTCATTTTCATCAATACTGATAATAACAATTCCTGTGGGTGACCTTGTATTTCTTCACTGAGAGATTCTTCATCAGACAGATATAGCTGAGGAATCCCCAGTATTTCACTAACACTCCTATGGCGTTGAGCATCAGAAGTAGTTGGTGCCATCTTTTTTTTGTTTTTTGTTTGTATTTTTTGCATTTGATTTATTTGATCTATTACTACGTTGCTTTCGAGCTTTCCCTGATGTTTTTTTCGATCTAGCCATAGCTAAAATCTCAGATTTCAACCTGAGGAGAGCTCATCTGCAAGAAAACTCGATCGCCTACCTAATCGCCTATGGAAGTCCTTAGTAGCCCCATTTTTTATGCAAGATGCCTTAATCTCTACCATCTAGCTTTTTGGTATTAGTCCCCTTCCTATTTGTAAAAAGAATCTCTAATAACAATAATAGTGAAAATTAATGTTCATGATTTCACCCACAAAGATAACAACATAGCATCACAAAGATATTTTATAGCAAAATTTCATGAGGTCTACAACACACTTTCATGAAATAAATTCATAGAAACCTAACAGAATCATCCAAAGTTAAGTTGCATACAAGTACATGAATTAGTTTCTGCTTAAAATAAACACTAGAAAAACAAGGGGCCACTAGAAGCTGTTCATGAAGAATATTTCCGGTGCAATCATAACAAAAAACCCACACCAATTCGGATGATGGTACTCACACGAGTATATAACAACTTAATAATAATTTGCACAACTCTTTTCAAAGTTGGGAGGCACGATGGTCAAAAGAAATAGCAAAAAGATGGCAACAGCTTCAGAGATTTCAAGAAGATAGAAAATTACCTCCCCAGCTCCAAAGTTGTCTCTGTTCAGTCAGAGCCATCGTAAAAAAGCCCCCGCAAGCAACAGCAGCCACAGGAACAGGCATTGCCTTTACTTTGTCTGGGGTACTAAGCCCACCAGCTTGGTCAGGGCCACGTCCAGGGCCAAGTCCCAACCTACCATCCCCTTCTTCTCGACCCCAAGTGTAAAGCTCACCTACAAATTACATGAACATGAGATCTAACGAGAGTATATTTCATGTAAACCTCTGAAGTTGGGTGGGTGAAGGCAATTAACACACTCAAGTCTCGCTTTCTTGGACCTAATCCTAAAACAGAGTTTCAGATAACTTATATTACTACCTCACTCTTCAACAGGAGGCTATATTACAGCTTGTCAGCAAACTTTTTTTTTAAAAATTCACTTGTGGAATATCACTTTGTGAAAGCTATGAACACTTCACACATGTGATCACCTGAAATTATAAGCAGTCTTCTCTTCCTCCTGCACCCTCCCCACAGGTCTCCTTTCCCTTTTAATCCTTTTTAAGATCTCTATTATTGCATTAATAAGTCTGATCACAGAGCAAGCACAAGTCTCGGACAGATCAACACGATTTTAGAAGAAAAGCATCAACACACCTGATTCAGTGATAGCAGCTGTATGTGTTCCACTAGTTGCAATATGCTTCATTTTCTCACTCCAAGAACCTTCAACCAACCGGGGGACCAATTCTCTAGTATAAACAGAATGACCAAGAGCGCCAAAACCACCATAGCCCCTGCAAACTTCATTTTTCAAAAAAGGAATGCCATCAAGCTTCATACAGAGTATACACATTCACAGACGAAGACCACCTTGTCCACAAAACACTATCTCCCCATTTCTCATGATCCTATTTCCCCTTTCAATTTACCCTTCCTTTGAAGATTATCTAGCTACTATTAGTTGGTAACAATAACCAATACCCTCCCCCCCCCCCTCCCTGCCCAAATACTAATCATCTTCTTTTGCCTATGATGATTGACCAACCTGAGATATTTAATTCCACCTCTCAACTTTCACGGCATAATTCGATCAGATTTAATCTACCTATACTAATCAAAGACGACGCAATTTCAACAACGGTCAACCATTGATAACCTAAGTTCACCTCGCTGAAACCCTGCTGTCAGGTTACTACATACACTCCACATTACCCCTCAACCCATCAGCACATGAACACAACATTGATCCACATGAAAATCGAACAAAAGGCCGAACCCGCCAATTTGAAATCCCACACCACTAACTAACCAACCAAGAAAATAACATGCATTCAATCCCAATTCCCAAAATGATCAAACAATGAAACAACATATGCAACTCAATCAAAAAAAAAAAAAAACATACGAATCATAAACAACATACTACATTAATACAAATAATCTATAACACCCAAAATAATCAAAATCAGGGAAATAATTACTCTAAAAACACAAAAAACACAAAAACAATCATCAAGAAATTCCCACGAAAAAAAAGGGGGAAAGACAAGTGATACTGACCAAGTGTAAATTTGACCACCAGAAGTAAAAGCAACAGAGTGGAGCCCACCAAGGGCCAACATCCGAACACCTTCCAAAAACGGGTTGGGTTTGGGCCCGAACTCGGTATGCTCATGGCCCAGCCCAAGTCTGCCACCGTCACCCTTACCCCAAGCCCACACCTGCCCATCAACAGCCACCGCAGAATGGAACAGCCCGGACGAAATTCCGACCTCAAGCGGCGGCGGTGGCGCCGTACTGTTCGGAGTATCGGGCAGACGGCCCGGTGTGGCGGCGAGGAGGAAGGAGGGCGGGACGAGGAGGGAGGACATCGGTGAAAGACAAGTGATACTGACCAAGTGTAAATTTGACCACCAGAAGTAAGAGCAACAGAGTGGAGCCTGTTGGGCGTAGGGCCCAAGTCCAACCCACGGTAATAGTGAACACGGGATTTGTTCGCTATTGGCTTTTGTTTCCAATAGCACATATATGTGTTTGGAAGGTGCTTTAAGTCGGGCAATTAGCTTTGTGCTAATTGGTATATAAAGGGGTTAATTCCCTTTGGTACGTACGTAGCAGCGACGGCACAAAGCAAACAAGATTGTCATTATTTTGTTTGGTTTCTTTCTCTCACGGAGGTACACGGGCTAGTATTAGCGGGTGTTCGAGAAGGTTCAAGTCTTGGTGTGTGTAGCTGCGGGCGCAAGTCGACTCTTGCGGTTGAGATTTATATTTCGGTTCAGTACAAGGTTCGTCTACAATACAGGAACGGTCAGTATATCTATTCAGGTGTGGTTTATTTTTAGGAGTATTATTAATTGGTGATTATTAATTATACTCGAAAACTAGGGGTGATTTATCTTGTTCCTAATTAGTAGCGTGTTTTGAATTCGGTGTTGTAATTCGATACGGTGGTTGTACTGGTGCTATTTAATATAGTGGAATTCAGCAGTTTTGCTGGTGGGTTTTACCTCCGGATTTGGAGAGTTTTGCCCTGGGTTTAGTCCCTAAAATATGTGTCTCATCTTATTAGCTTGCGTATTTTCTACTTTTGTTTATTATTGTCGATTGATTTACTTCCGTTGCGCGTGGGAGATTGGTCATATTTCCCAACAAGTGGCATCAGAGCTAGGTTTTGTGTTAATCTAGGTACCTGTGGTTAATCGGCAAGGTGAAAGACAAGTGATACTGACCAAGTGTAAATTTGACCACCAGAAGTAAGAGCAACAGAGTGGAGCCCACCAAGGGCCAACATCCGAACACCTTCCAAAAACGGGTTGGGTTTGGGCCCGAACTCTATATGCTCATGGCCCAGCCCAAGTCTGCCACCGTCACCCTTACCCCAAACCCACACCTGCCCATCAACAGCCACCGCAGAATGGAACAGCCCGGACGAAATTCCAACCTCAAGCGGCGGCGCCGTACTGAGGGCGGGACGAGGAGGGAGGACATCGGGGTCGGGTAGAGGCGGGTCGCTTCGGTGTTGGCGCCGAGTTGGCCCAACGATCCGCTGCCCCATGAGAGGAGGTGGAGGTGGACGGCGTCGGTGGAATAGGGTGGTTGTTGGTATAAGATAGGGGGTTTTTTGGGAGGTGAGGTGGTGGGTTTTTTAGGGGTTGTTAGTGAGGTGAAGAATGAGCGGGTGGCGGTGGTGTTGTGGTGGAGGATGGTGGGGCTGCGGCGGAGGAGGGTGGATGTTGAGGCGGGAATTTTGTTGTTGGTGAAGTGAGTGAGTTAGTGAGAGAAGATGATGTCGTATGGGTTTTGGGATCAAAGTTCCGTTTAGAAATTGAATGTATTTTTTTTTTTTTGAAATCAAAAGAAGCGTTTTAATTAATTAATTTTTTAGTGCAAAGGATACAACAACAACAATAACAAATAAGCCTTATTCCCAAAATGATTTAGGGTCGGCTAACGAAATCCGCGTCCGCCGAATCAAGTAGAGCTGAAGGTCCACCATCAACCTAGACTCTCGTAGGATACTCCACAGGGTTAAGGTGAGCCACTAAATGAGCGACATTGTTACTTAGTCTACGAACATGTTTAAATTCACAAAACTCAAACTTACGGGGAAACTGAAAAATATCAAAACAGCTAAACCAAAATAACTAGACGCAAATGACAAAGATTTCAACGCATTAACGAATTGGAGTGAGTCCGATTCCAAAATAACCCGACTCGCTCCCTGTTGCCAAGCCTGTTGGAGCCCGAGCAAAGCCGCATTCGCCTCCGTCACATTTGAATCCCATCGCTCTCGGACCTGGCTACAAGCCACCCTAGTGACCTCACCTTGAGAACACCCTTCGAAGGCAAACTCCATACCCCTTCCCCACCATTGATGTGCGGCTCCCCTCCATCTCCCCGGACTCCCTGGCTTCCTTGAAAGCACGAAGAAAACTCAAAGCTCGATGAACTACGCTGCCTGGCTCCGGTACAGACCCTGGTGAACAACCTCATTCCTCGTGTTCCAAATTGCCCAGCTCGCTACATGCCTCAACTCCAAGTCCCCCCTCCCCTTCCCTACGCCACATGTCTACCAACTCCTTCCCCGTTTTGCAACCGGGTCCCTCGGTTGCCACCCCCATCTCCTCCCAAACCTCCGACACAGCCGGACACAGCACCTAGGCATGAATATCGTCCTCTGATGCCAGGCCACACCGTGGACAGATCAGATCAGCCGCCTCGATACGTCGCTGCATGTTCGCCCTAGTTGGTAAAGCCCCATTACAGAGTCTCCAAACGAAGGACTGGATTTTCGGCGGCGCATCCACACCCCAGACAAACGCCCAAAGCTTCGACACTTCCTCCCTCGAACTCGCGCCCAGAAATTGAAATTATTAGCCCTTTAGTGCATACAAAATTAATATTAAATTATATATTTTGTGTATTATGTTCATTCAAATTTAAAAACTTCATTTTGTACCTCTTTGACCAAGCTTCTAGAGGTGTTTCTGAAGGTGAAGAGGAGAAACAGGGCCAAAGTGAGAATCACTTCTAGCATCTTGAGAAGCCCAAAACTACTTCTGGAGTGCTTAGAAGGAGAAACACCAAATTGGAGTTTCTACTTCTCCTCTCATGTTTCTAAAATAATCTAACACTATATATTAAAACCTGAAACCAAATCTAATCTAGGAGGACACTTGACACTTATTAATTTAACAGAACATAAAATAGTATTAAATACAATTATTGGTTGAGATATGGTAAGAAATTATCATATAGTATATTAGTAGCTAATTATGGAAAATAAAGTTATGATAATTTAATTTACAATACGAGATCGAAGAGATAATACTAGCTAATTTATGATAATAAATTTAATAATGTGATATAACGAGTGACGAAATAGTCGAATGAAAATGAAATAATATAACAGGTGACGAGACAGTGGAATGATCGAGAATGAAATAGTATAATGGGTGACGTAAAAGTGCGAAGGTAATGATACTATGATGATGGGGTAGAAATAGATTATAATATAACATGACGGGTGACAAAAGTTGAAAGAAAAATGTATAGTACCGTGTATAATAATATCAGAACAATAATAAACCTGCATTATTTTAGAAAAAAAAAAGTATAAGAATATATAGATTGACAGCTCGGGCGTGGCACGGGCATGCAAACTAGTTCTCCTCCTGTTTCTACTTCTCCTTCTCAATGGAACTTCAAACACATTCTCTCTCCTCCAACCCAACTCACCTCTCCTACCACCAGCCAACACCATAGATCTACCCCACCACCAACATAGCTACCCCAGACATCATCACCATGGCCTTCAGCCGCCGGCCACCACGTTGCACCTCCCCGCGAAACGCCACAACCGTCCCCCATTTCCCTCTACTATCGTTTTACTCTTTTTCTCATCCTCGAATTTTTTCTCACTCGTGGCCAACAATGACGAATAGGGGTTTGTGG
Source organism: Spergularia azorica (assembly GCA_038382645.1). NCBI lineage: Eukaryota > Viridiplantae > Streptophyta > Magnoliopsida > Caryophyllales > Caryophyllaceae > Spergularia > Spergularia azorica. The sequence goes on along the minus strand of JBBYHQ010000007.1, from coordinate 5,321,782 downwards.
GAGGGGTGAAAGTTAGTTTCAGTGGGGGTTGGGAGTTAGTTTCAGTGGGGGGGGGGGGGCTGCCGGATTACAGTTGGCGGAACGGTGGGAAAGAGGAGTTTAAGGAGGAGAAAGAATCGCGCTTTGAGAAAGAATGGAAACGACGGCGGTGGGAGGTGACAGTCTAGGGACGGTCGTCGGTGTGGCGCCAGCCTTCTGGTGGTTTTTGTAGGTGCAGTGGTTGTGTTAGATGTGGGGTGGCCGTGGTGATAGGGCGGTTCCAGGGAAGGGAGAGGAGTGAGGAGAGAGAAAAAAAATGAGGTTGGAATGAGTTTGTTTTTTAATTTTTAATTTATTTTTACTATCTTATTTTTAGAATGGGCCAAACAGTTATTGATTCTCGGAAGTACTTCAAAAAACAATCGTTTTGCCAAACACCCAATATTTTCTCTAGAAACAGTTTTTCCAAAACCCCCCAAAAAGACCGGATTGAATTTATAAAATAATTTTAATAGGCTAACATCAAAAAAATTCTAATCCTAGCTATGTAGAATGCTCATTTGTTGTACTACACTACGTTAGGATTAATAAAAATATTATTACTATATACAAATAATAACATACATTAATTAATATTGTTTGATCAATTTATTAATAATGTTTCATTTTCTTCGCCTTAACTTTTTTCATCAGTTTTCAGTTATCACCATCAATCATCTTTTCCGGCTGCAGAGCACGGTCGCTGACGATGTTTGACCACCCCTCCAAGAAGAATTCTGTGGCAACAGGAGTTCCGGTCACAGTCGCGACGAGAGAAGCGGGGTACAATATCTGCGGTGTGTCGTTAACGGCGACAGTAACCGGAAGCGAGGTGTACTCCTCGCCCTCCGCCTCTACCGAAAGAAAAACCTTATTTTCTTCTTCTTTCAACTCTCCATATATTGTAACGAACTCAGTTGGGGTTAGGAGGAGTGAGCGACCGTAAATGTCGTGTAAACATAACTCGTTATCCATGGTGAGATCAGAGAAAAAAAAATGAGAGAAAAAGGTGGGTTTTTTTAGAGAGGAAAAGGGGGTTTTGTTTCTTTTGAGGAAATAAAGTTGGGTTTTTTGAGAGAGAGAAAAGGGGGGTTTTGTTTCTTTTGAGGAATTAAAGGTGGGTTTTTGTAGAGAGAAAAATGGGGGTTTTGTTTCTTTTGAGGAATTAATTTGATTGGTTTGAATTGAGAGGAGAGAGGGAGGGTGAAAAAGAGAGGAGACCGGAGCTTTATAACGGCTCTGTCTTTAAATTTTGATTTTAGAGAAGAAGAAAAAACGCAAATACTACCGTACCCCGGGGGACGAATAGAATGGTACCCCTTAGGTCTTTTTCAACATGGGCTTCTGTTTGTTTAACTAGATTCGCATAAGATGGTACATTTGAGTGTTTTTAAAGCCCAAACAGAAAACAATAGGCCCAATCTATTATAAAACCAACTGGCCTAATAAAAAATAAAAACCAAACTCTTTCTCTCTCCTCCCCCTTCCCAAACCCGACTACACCCCATTTGCCAACCGCCACCCCACGCACCACCTCAGTCACCAACCGCCACCCCTCGAAGTCCGGCGACCCCACCATCCACTACCGCGTCACCTTTTCTCCCCCACCCTCCACCACTGCGTCACCTTTTCTGCTCTTCCTCCTCCTCCATTTTCTCTTTCTCCCACTTTGTAGATCCATTTTGCGTTGTCGGCCAAGTATTAACGTCTACTTCCACCGCTTTTTCTCATTTCTGGGCTAGTTCGTGGTTATTTCTGGGAGCTTGCTATTATCTCAATTAAAATGCACATTTTTATAAGTTTGGAACCCACTGTTTGGTGTGTAAAGCATTGTCAGTAGATCCAAAATTTGGAGTTTGTTGTGTTTCTAGTAAATCAATTGTATTTGCCACCTCTTCTTTTCTCATGTTTCTTGGAATCTTGCTCCTTTTAAAATTTATATGGACTAGTGTAATGCTTATAATGCTCGGACAGAGAAAAATATCATTTATATTCATTTTAAAAAAAAATCAAAATTTAAGTTCCATATCAAAGAAAAAAAAAATTGAGCACTTCATTGCAAAACAAAAATTCATTTGAGAACATTATTCTCCAACAAACACAAATCGTCTTAGAACAAATAGTAAAAATATAAAACAAAAAGTGATCATTTGAGACCAAAAAAAGATAATATTAGAACAAAAAGAGATGATTAGTTTTTGTCTAGGAATGATTGGTTTTTGTCCTACGATGATTAGTTTTTGTTCTAGGATGGTTAGTTTATGTCCTAGAATGGTTGACTTTTGTTCTGGAATGAACAACTTTTGTTACGGGATGGTTAGTTTTTGTTTTTGGATGAATGATTTTTGTCAAGAAATGGTTGATTTTTGTCATAGGATGGTTAGTTTTTGTTCTGGGATGGTTAGTTTTTGTTCTGGGATGGTTAGTTTTTGTTCTAGGATGATTAGTTTTTGTTTCAAGATGATTAGTTTTTGTTCTCGGATGAAAGATTTTTGTCGAAAAATGTTGGTTTTGTCCTAGGATGATTAGTTTTTGTTCTGTGATGATTGTTTTTTGTCCTAGGATGGATGACTTTTGTTCCGGATGAACAACTTTTGTATTCGGATGGTTAGTTTTTGTTATGGGATGAATGATTTTTGTCTAAAAATAGTTGGTTTTTGTCCTAGGATGATTAATTTTTGTTATGGGATGGTTAGTTTTCGTCCTAAAATGGTTGCATGTTGTTTTGGAATGAACAACTTTTGTTTCAGGATGATTAGTTTTTGTTCTAGGATGAATGATTTTTGTCTGGGAATTGTTGGTTTTGTCCTATGATGATTAGTTTTTGTTCGACATTTGGTTGGCTTTTGTCATAGGATGAATGATTTTTGTCTTAGGATGAATTATTTTTGTTGTGGAATAAATGATTTTTTGCTTTAGAATGAATGGTTTCCGTTCAGAAATGAATCAATTATTGTTTTAAAATGATTGTTTTTCGTCCTAAAATGAATGATTATTAGTACTATAATGCTCGTTTTTGTTGTTGTTGTTATAAAATGATCTATTTTATATATTCTAATGATTTTTCTTATAATGATGATTAATCAATAAAAATCAAAAAGCAAAAAAAAATCTATCCCCATATCTCTCTCCTCCCCTTCCCCAATCGGAAACTACCGGGTAACACCTTAGAAACGACGGCGGCCGGCGAGTACACCTGGCCTACCACCACGCACCGCCGTAGCAAGAGAGTCACTTGTTGTCGGAGAAGGATGAAAAAGAGGAGAGAGAAGAAATAAAAGAGAAAAAATGGGGATGATTTGCATGGGGGAAGGAGCGGTGGTGGGTTGTCACGGGGGTGGCGAAGTCGCCGGCGTGGGGTTGTCCCGACCGACCGGTGGTTGGGTCTGCCGGCGGTGGAGACGGAACGGGAATGGGTGGGGTGGGTCGTGGTTGGGGGAGAGGGGAGGAGAGAGATTGTTGTGATTTATTTTTGTTTTTATTGGTTTATGTAATTTATGTTGGGCTGGACTATTTAGAGTGTTTGGGGGTGCGTTGGGCTTTTTGGGCCAGTTTTGATTTTTGGGCTGAGCTGAAAACTGAATACAGCTCTAATAGGGCCGGGGGGTACGAAAAAAAGGTACCCCCGGTGTACCATAGACTTGTTGAAAAAAAAAAGGCGGTTTCTGAAAATGGTAATGACTGTTTTTTCTTCAAGAGATAGGGGGACACGTGGGGGAGGGGGAGGGGGAGGGTGGGGGGAGGACACGTGAGGAAGAAATATGTCTTGCATATTATTCACCCGCGCAAGTCTGCGCCGAGATAAGGACGGAGTTTGGTCAGACACAATCCGAGCTTGTTTTTGCAATCTGGGTGACAGAGGAGACTGATCGGGTTCCTTTCTCTTTTGACCCGAAAACGTTGCACCGCCCTCAACTTGAGGTTGGACTGATTCACAACCCTCTGCTGTTTCAGGTTTTCTTGTCGCCGGTGAAGAAACATGGAGATGAAGGATCGATGAATCATCCGAACACCTTCCAAAAACGGGTTGGGCTTAGGCCCGAACTCGGTATGCTCATGGCCCAGACCAAGTTTGCCACCGTCACCCTTACCCCAAACCCACACCTGCCCATCAACAGCCACCGCAGAATGGAACAGCCCGGACGAAACTCCGACCTCAAGCGGCGGCGCCGTACTGTTCGGAGTATCGGGCAGCCGGCCCGGCGTGGCGGCGAGGCTGAAGGAGGGCGGGACGAGGAAGGAGGACATCGGGGTCGGGTAGAGGCGAGTCCCCTCCGTACCGCCGCCGAGTTGGCCCGACGAACCGCGGCCCCATGAGAGGAGGTGGAGGTGGACGGCGTCGGTGGAATCGGGTGGTTGTTGGTATAACATAGGGGGTTTTTTGGGAGGTGAGGTGGTGGGTTTTTTAGGGGTGGTTAGTGAGGTGAAGAATGGGCGGGTGGCGGTGGTGCTGCGCATTTTGTCGTTGTACAAGTGAGTGAGTGAGAGAAGATATTTTACAGGTCAAATATTTTTAAAATCGTCACTAAACGTCGAATTATTTTTATTAGATTTTTCAAAGGAAAAAAAAAAAAAAAAAAGGGCAAATTCCTGTAGTGCCCCCGAATTATGTCAAAATGCGCATGGTGCCCCTATGTTTGAAACCTGTACACTACGGTGCCCCCGCTTTGCACCTATAGGCACGTGGTGCCCCTCTCTACTAACACCGTTAACTTTTGGATGAGAAAAGATGATTTGTCATGTGATTAGTGATATTTATTAATCATATCTATATAATTAATAAATAAACCAATTAAACATTTTAAAAATAAAACCAAAACTTTTTTTACCATCCCCCGCCATCCCCACAGTCCCACCCTCCCCACCGCCTCACCAACCACCTCCGACCACCCCAAGCACCTCCCCTCCACCTACCATCACCACCACCGAGCCGCGCTTGGCGGCGTAAGCCCCATACAACCCACCATTGGTGTGGTCGTGCATCACAGCCACCCAAAAAAAACTCCTCTACCTAATTCTCTCTCTCCTCAACCTTTAAACAACCACCACCTCGACATCCACCACCATTGTAATCTCGTCGGATAAGACACAGTCGCGTGTGTTGTAGGATATAGTAGGGTGTCGAGGTGGTGGTTGTTTAAAGGTTTAGGAGAGAGAAAATGGAGAGAAGGGGCTTTTTGGGGTGGTTTTAATGCAAGTCGCCGCCGTTGAAAGGTGTTCTTGGGCTCGCGCCGCCAAGGGCGACCCATTGGTGGTGAAGGTGGGGGGAGGGGACCCATTTTGGGTAAAAATTTTTTATGTTTATTTATTTATTTAGTAATTAGTAATTACAATAAAATTAATTAAATTTAAACTAATCACATGCCATATCATATTTTCCATCCAAAAGTTAACGGCGTTAGTGGAGTGGGGCACCACGTGCCTATGGGTGCAAAGTTCGGGGGCACCATAGTGTACAAGTTTCAAACATAGGGGCACCATGCACATTTCGACATAGTTCGGGGGCACCACGGGAATTTGCCGAAAGAAAAAAAAAACGTCTCACTTCCTTTATCATCACAAAACTTAATCATTTGAGGATCAAGGTTGGTCTAGTGGTTAGAAACTCAACCTGACTATGGGTTATCTTGGCTTCAAATCTTCATACTCCGCGGCCCCGCATCACTAGCTGCTCCTTTGTACCAAAAAACTAAAACGTATCATTTTCCTCCCCATTTCCCCATTTCTCTTCCTTACTGTTTTCATCGTCCCACACCCTACACTTAGACAGTTACACCAGCATCCTCAAACTTGCCTAATCTGTGTTCCCTGAAAGCGCGTTGTTTCTGGGTCGGAAATTGGTAAATTTGCCAAAAAGCAAAATATTCCATACTCCGATTGCCCCTAGAAATCAGTATATAGAGATTGTTTCCGGTCCACGAAAATCATAATCATAAATCCACAGGCAAGTTGCATTCAGTTATTTGAGTGTTTTAGAACTGGGTTGATTGGGATATTATAATTATTGTTAAGAAGATTATAATTGGTGATTTGATTTGATTACATAAAAATAAAGTTATCTTTAGCGTCCGGGATAGATATTTGAGACGCAAAGCGTGACATAAATGAAACAAATGACACGATTATGTACGTCCACGGGTTTACTATAGTAAAGGAACTGCAGAAAATGCAGAACAACCCAACTGTCAAAAAATCATCTCAGAATATATCTTCTCTTCTTCTTTTAACTCTCCAAAGATCGTAAGCAACTCAGTTGGGGTTGAGGGGAGTGAGTCACGTAGATGTCGCGTAAAGTTAACTATTTTTCTATTGTATTTTTTTATTATCGAGATCAGAGAAAAAGAATACTCCCTCCGATTCAAAGAGATTTTATTCTTTTTACAGTTTTCAGCTGTCATGTTTGGCACTACTTGTAGACAAATTGAAAGGTCCATTTGTTATGTAGTATCAAATGGAGTTGGTAGACTGCATTGCAGAATAAAATATGTATTAATTTTTACAGTAAGTGAATGATTCATTTGATATAAAAGTAGCTCTCAGCATGACACTTCAAAACTGCAATTAGAAAGAGAAAAATATATTTGAATCGGATGAAGTATGAGAGAAAAAGATGGGTTTTTTTTATAGAGAAAAAGGGGGTTTTGTTTCTTTTGAGGAATTAATTTGATTGATTCGAATTGAGAGGAGAGTGAGAGAGTGAAAGAGAGAGGAAGCCGGAGGTTTATAACGTCTCGATTTTTTTAATTTTGATTTGAGAGAAAAAAAAGGGGTGTTCTGAAAATGGTAACGGTTTTTTTTTTCTTCAAGAGATAGGAAGACACGTGGGGAAGGAGACGTGAGGAAGACATATGTCTTGCATTTCATTAACCCGCGCAAGTCTTAGATGTTCTGTTTAGAGCAACTTTTAATTCGATTTGAATTTTTGAAAGATTGTACGTTGTCGGTAGGGGTGAGCAAAAAAAGCGGGTACCCGGAACCGGACCCGGACCCGCTTAGGACCCGGCGGGTCCAGAACCGGAC
>JBBYHQ010000007.1:5290926-5314437 GCA_038382645.1 Spergularia azorica | reverse complement strand
GGTACCCGCTACCCGTTGTGACTATAAACGGGTCCGGGTCCGGGTCCTAATTTCTAGGACCCGTTGTCAACGGGTCCAGGTCCGGGTCCATGATTTTGGAGCGGGTACCCGTTCATGCTCACCCCTAGTTGTCGGGATACCACTTGCTGAGTTGGAAAGAAGAATCAAGTAACATTGTACAACGGCTATGCAACTATGTCAAAGATTTCAGATTTGATTTTGGGCGGTAAATCAATAAATTGATTAAACTGGTTATACAGAATTGTTGTGATTGTGTGATCAACTGAGCATCATCGAATGAATGTAAGTGACGATGACGAGTTATGAGTTTTGCTCTAGCTAGACATTTAGTTGAATGTATTCATGTGGCTAGCTCCTAAGATTGGAATGATTTATGTTTCGTCATTTTCCTCACTTCAGCGTTTACGATCTAATGCAAACGTTTCCACTTTGTTAGGTATTACTGTTACAACAAGGTTAATGTTACTGTAATTGAAGAGTGTAGAAGAAGATTTGTAGATGATTGAAGCAAAAGAAGAGGAAGAGTGGAACAGAAGATTTAGGGAAGACTGAAGGAGAAGAATGATGAAGATGAAATCGCCAAGCTTATTAAAGAAGCTTAGCAGTTACAACAGAATTTTGTAACTGAAAAAACTTGTAGAAGAAGGATAGGAAAGAGGAGAGAATTCAGAGAGAGAATCAGGAAAAGATTGTTGTATTATTCACGATTGTAAAACTGATTACACAACATCTTTATATACCAATTTGGCATACAATTGATCATTTTACAACCAAAAGTTAGTTAGAGCAACTAACTTTTCTATACTATAACATTCCACCCCCCTTAAGAAAAGACTTGCCCTCAAGTCTTTGGTGATAAGAATTTAGCTGTGAGATCAGGAAATTGCTTTCCAAATTCTTCAGCTGATTCCCAAGTTGCTTCAATATCATAGAATCTTTCCCAACTGACTAGAAACTGAGTCTATTTCTTATTCTTGACGTTTACCAGCATCTGCTCAATTATAGCACTAGGAATAGGAAAATGACTGGAAGTCTGCTTTTGGAACCAAGGAGGAATGTGGGTTGCAGCAGGCAAATTCCCATGACAATGCTTTCAATTGAGAGACTTGTTAGCTAGCTTCTGATTCTCTCTTTCTTGCACGGATTGCTGCCTATATGGCTGCAATTTCAACCACACCCAATCTCCAACCTCATGGACTCTCTCAGTCCTGCCTCCTGGAAAAAGCATTGTACATAGACCAGGTGAGTAAGGATGCAGCTCCGTGGACCGCTCGTCCTGCCTGATAGGTGGTGTATTTATCAGCCATCAACTTCATTCTCTCTTAAGCTTTCAGTAAAAATTTTGCCTAAGGTTTGTAATCACGCATGGCTTCTCTTCTTTGCAAGACCTGTCCACTTTGTCAGCCCTAGATTCTCCAGGCAGGTAAGACAGATGTAATCATGTAGTGGTGGCTTTTGATTGTAAACAATCTCCTAAGGAGTGACACCAGTACAAGAGTGGAAGTGGGTATTGAACCACCATTCAGCCAATGATATCCACATGACCCATTCCTTAGGTCTTTCCCCACACATACACCTCAAATACATCTCCAAACACCTGTTTACAACTTCAGTCTGTCCATTTGATTGTGGATGGTATGCAGATGACATCAGGACCCGAACTCGTGAATTTAAGTGGAGAACTTGATTCAGAAAAAAAAGTTGACAGGTCCTGATTTCAGAACTAATTGAAAGTTCAGGTCCTGTTTTCATAAATAACTCGTGGATTTATACTTTCCCGAACCAATTTCGGAAATCCTCTTTTGGACAAATAATACTGTATGACTAGGTAATAACATTATTTCATATAAAACTGCTTTACTATTTACTCGTAAACATATAAGAGTGTGTTTGGAAGCAAAGATTTGATTCTCAAATCCAAATTTGACTCAAATCACATGTTTAGGAACTTCGGAATTTGAAAATTTGGATTTGTGTCAAATCGTTTGGAATTTGTATCAAATCCAATTAGGCCAAAAACAAATGACACGTCAAAAAGTGCCATTTTGAAATTCCACACTCCCCAAACATTTGATTTACATTTGAATTCCACATTCTCAAATGATGGAATTCAAATGATTACAAATTTCCTAATTTTTGTTTCCAAACGCTACCTAAGCGAATTCATTACTTACATCATCGGGACATTCTCCTCAAAAATTTATTTAGGTTGAAGGTAAATTATCTTTTTTGGCGAGTTTAGATTTCTTACCGTAGTAATAATCGTTTATCATCCGAGTTGTTATCTTCTTCAGTCTCCAAAAGAAAAAAAAAAAAAAACATTATCTGGGATGAACTCAACTTATAAGTTGAAAGTTCACTCCACCCATTTCAGTTGGTAAGACCTCCCAATTTACCCGCCATAAATTTCCATGATAGAAACTCAATTTGATTAAATTGGCCCCCAAATGCTACTTCCTTTTGAAATTCTATGAAAAGGGTTTTGATTATATTGCTCAATTTCTGGTGGGTTTCTTTCAGGTGAAGCTATTCGAAGCTGGGTGTCAATTTTCAATGGGTTGTGTTTCTTTGCCCAAGTGTTTCATTCTTCAGGTATTGCGCCACTTTGTTTGGGAGACTTTCTGTTCAAGCTGCATACTTTATGACATTTTTGATGTTATCATGCGTCTAGTTATATTCTGGATAATATTTTGTTTTAATTCATGAAATGGGAGTGATTTTGTTGTCAAATTGTTGCTCTTTCATGTCCCCGTAAGGTGTTTTCGTTTCCGTGTTCGTATTCATTTCCTTTTTCATTTCTGGTAATTGTGGCTCCATGATGAGAATTCGGACTAGGAACCTAGTGCTTCTGTTTGATGATTGTGCAATTTGGCATTTGTTTGATTAATGTATGTGATCTAATATATGTCAACAACGTTACAAAGTGCCTCAAAGGTTCCCGTCTATGGTGACATAAGGAGGGGGTTGGATGTAGCCATGTAGGCAACCTTACCCTTTGTGTAGTTGTGTTGACCCATAAAGGAAAATTTGTTGAGAATTGCAAACTAGTGGCAACCTTACCCTTGTGTTGAGCCATAGTGGAAACTTCGTTGGAAACTGCATCGAGTGGCTTCTATATTGCAAACATAGGAGGCACATATAGTCTAGGTTTTGTATGATTCAGCTTCAAATTACGATTTGTTCAGTTCAAATTGGTCCTAATGTTAGTATGGATGGAGGTACAGTTCAAATCATATTCCATCATATCCTATGTCTAGTTGCTTTATATTTGTTGATTAGCTTGTGATTTAAATCGCAGACACCGGATTCTGGAGTTGTTTCAAATGTGAGGAGAAACAAACAGCAGACATGGATTTCAGTGTCGAGAAGATCTAGTTATGTAACAAACTCACTCTCAACAACCCAGACTGATGGCAAAGTGCTTCGGAAGGAGAAGACTGAATTCAACTCGTCTTTTGATAAGTATTTGAAGGCAACGGAATCCATTAAGGCTGATAGGGAGAAGAAGAAAGGTCGAAAGGAGGGTGATGGCCACAGAAAAAAGCTCAAAGATGCTGCCTCTAGCAAAATTGTTCCAAAAAATTTGAGACATGAGGAACCCAGAAAGTGGAAATTGTCTAAAGGTTCAAACTTTGACAAAAAAATTGTTTTGTATGAAGGGTCTCATGTGGTTGCCGAGAAGGAAGGGCTTGGTGATGTTTCTCGAGAACGAATTGGTGTAAGTTTCCGAAGAGGGCTAGACAACGTGGGATCCAAAGATGATTCAAGCAAGAATACGTGTGTGGATACCACTGCATCTAGTAAAAATGTTTCAAAAAATTTGAGACATGAGGAAACCAGAAAGTGGAAATGGTCTAAAGTTTCAAACTTTGACAAAAAAGTTGTTTCGTATGAAGGGTCTCCTGGGGTTGCTGAGAAGGAAGGGCTTGGTGGCGGTTCTCGAGAACGAATTGGTGTAAGTTCCCAAAGAGGGCTGGACTACATGGGTTCCAAAGATGATTCAAGCAAGAATACGTTTGTGGATACCACTGCATCTAGTAAAAATGTTCCAAATATTTTGAGACACGAGGAAACCAAAAAGTGGAAATGGTGTAAAGGTTCAAACTTTGACAAAAAAGCTGTTTTGTATAAAGGGTCTCAGGTGGTTGGCGAGAAGGAAGGGCCTGGTGGCAGTTTACGAGAACGAGTTGGTGTAAGTTCCGGAAGAGGGCTGGACTACATGGGATCCAAAGATGATTCAAGCAAGAATACGTGTGTAGATATTACTACTGTTAGCAGTAAGCGTGTATGGAAGAAAAGCATGCCAATGGATGAAATAACTAGTGATGATGAGTCTGAGTTGGAAAGATTTGTTTTCCAACCATCAGAATTACTTAACGATGCTCGGGACAGTCCAAGAGTAACACAAATGGAAATGGAGGAAAGAATACAGAAGCTTGCAACATGGTCGGTAATTGTCCCTGGGCTCTGCCATACATTTATGATTTTGCAATTTGATTAGTCTTATTAGAATTGCCACTGAGTATATCTCTCTGCCAGTCTAAATGATGCTGACATGGAAATGCCAGAATGGATGTTTTCCAAGACGATGCGGAGTGCCAGGATCAGATTCTCTGATCATTCCATTATGAGGATCATTCAGATCTTGGGTAAACTGGGAAACTGGAGAAGGGTACTCCAAGTTGTTGATTGGCTTCAAATGCATGAGCGCTTTAAATCTCATAAAATCAGGTCTGCTTTTTCACCAAATAACCACTAATTGAGTAGTATGAATTAAAGCGGGCTTTTATGGCCTGAGGAGATAAATTGCTACTCTAACAACCTTATTATCTTACCATTATTATGAATTGTTTGGTCTACACGATGAAGGATAAATGTCCTGCTCTCTTTTGAAAATTGGACTGAAATTTAAGTAAGGGATTAGTGGTTATACTACTTCAGTTACGGTCAAAGAGAATTGTGAGGATTTTGCATATGGGTTTTACCAATTTGGAGAAGTGTATGATAAAGTAGTACGAGAAGTACTTTGGTGGGCTTTGGCAAAGAAAGACATATCATGAACATATATTAGCTTATCTTGGATAAGAGTGATTAGAAGTGATATGAGTATATTAGGGCTTGAAAACTTTTCTTCGGACAGCCTTGAAGTACCCTTGTTGAATATGAGGGCTTGTTCCTCTGTTAAGAAAGTATTTGTAAGTAAATTCGGCTCATACCACCCGTTGAGCCTAGCGTGCGGTTTTTGCGGAATTTCCGGATCTACCATAGGTTTTTGGCTCAAATATTTTGTTAAAACCCATAATATGATCCGTAGTTGCTTCCAGCAAAACTTGAGCCGTTTTTGTTCCGATGCCATTTTGGGTCATAAACTGTGGATTATATATATACTTCGGTTTTAGAAAAATTTGACCACATTTTTCTATAGCCAAATGTACTCTAAACTTTTTACCATAGACAGCCTTGGAGTACACTTGTTTTTTTTTTTTTTTCTTTTCTAAGGAAGTTCCTTAAGCCCTTTTGGCAGACGTCACCTGTTGAGGCTAGTGTGCTGTTTTGCTAATTTTGGAAACCTAACACATGTTTTGGGCCCTAGTATTTTGCTAAAACCCATAATATGAACCTTAGAACTTCTGGAGGAGTGAATGGAGTTGCTTTTGTTCCGAGCCAATTTCGCTAAAAAAACTGTGGATTAAAACTCAGTTTTGGCCAGCATTGAACAATTTTTAAAAGAAGCCAGACGTTAGCAAAACTTTACCATGGACAGCCTTGGAGTGCATTTGAGCCCCTTCGGCACACGTTACCCGTGCTGGGCCTAGTAGTAGCAGCCAAGGATAGCCACCGTTAAGACAATTAGTCGTCCTTGTTATGGTGGATACGTAGAGCAATGTCTCATTCTGGCTACTGCAATGTCCACCTTTTCTTACTGCATATTCAGTAGTCTTCTGCATTTTTTATTTGCTTCCCTAAGATTTGATTCCTGTGCTCTCATCTTAGATACCCCTTTTTGTGGTCAGGATTAGGCTGCTTGTTATGGTTTAATGTCTGGACCTGTCTTCACCTTGTATGCTTTGTTCTTGTATTATATAATTCTTCTTCTCTACCTTTTTTCAAGGATGGCATTGCTGTTATATATCATGTTGAAAATTTGTCAATTTGATCCTGTACTAGGCAGCACCATGTTGCAGTAAACCTTTAAACTATTCTGCCAAAGGCAGGCTTGCCGTCTTATCACATTTCTGACAGCTTGTTTTACAACTAATTTCTAAATCATGCTTAATTCAGATATGTCTACACAGCTGCACTTGGAGTGCTTGGGAAGGCAAAACGTCCTGTGGAAGCTTTAAATCTATTCTCTATGATGCAGGTAATAATTTGTAATATTTCTCTTTGATGTTTGTGCTCTGTTGTAAATTTAATTCTTTCATCTTGCAAGTAGGATCACATGTAACATGACTGATATCCTTTTGATTTCAGCGGCACAGGAACTCGTATCCTGACATCGTCGCTTATCGCTCAATTGCTGTTATTCTTGGACAAGCTGGCCATGTAAAGGAACTCTTTGATGTAATTGATAGCATGAGGTCAATGCCAAGAAACTTCAAGATTGAAGGTTTTGAAGATTGGGATCCACGACTTGAACCGGACATTGTCATTTACAATGCCGTAAGCTGTCTTAAACATTGTCTCACTGGAAGAGCTTCATCAAATTTGGAATTTTAGTGTATGAATATGAATCTAGGACTGAGATACTGAAAGGTGTTCTCTAAAAAAAGAAAAAGAAACAAATAGAAAACCTAAGAGGCGGGGTGTGGTGGGGAAGATTAAATTTGGAACCGAGAGAAGTTGGGAGTTAAAAGCTTTACATTGCTTTGTTAAATTGCTGGTCAGGTCTTAAATGCTTGCGTTCAGAGGAAAGACTGCGAAGGAGCCTTCTGGGTTATGCAGAAATTGGCTGAAACTAGCCAAGAGCCGTCAAGCACAACATATGGGCTTCTTATGGAGGTAAAGGCCTTCTTTCTATTGCCTCTGACCAATTTTGTGGATCTGAGTTTGTTAATATTGAACCTCGTGTAATTCTGCACTGCTTTTTTCTTGGGCATTGAAACTATACTTTTTATAGTCAGATTCCTTTGTCATATACATCTAGGTAATAAGCTCGCCCTGGAGGACCCTTCCTCCCTACCTGCCTAGTATTTAATAACTCCACAACCATAAGTCTGGGTTTAATGGGAGTTGAAAACCCAACCTAATGACCCGGGGTGGGGGTAGGCCTGCTCTGGCTTTACTGAGCTACCTCTGAATTTAAGTTACTGGTTATATAGTTAGTGTATGTTTGGTGAATTCTTGCTACAATAGGCTAATTTGATATAATATGTGATCTTTGTCGCCGTAAGAGACTCTAAGCTGAGTTGGGGAATGTCAAAGAAAATGTGTCACTCATGGTAAGTATGAAAGAGAGATGATTTCTAATTATCGAAGGTTCATATTTAGGCCAACAGTTGTTCTTCGGAAGTCCTTTATTACTTCCACAGACCTGTTCAGGAACAGTCATTGAATATTACACCTTCTTCGCACCTTGGCAGAGTAGTGAGCTGCTATTGAAATCTGATATGTGGAACATAGTCCATCTCGGATCACTCATAACTTGTTCTTGTGTAAACTTGTGGTGTTTGTGACAGTTAGTCCTTGTCTTTTCCACCTATCTCATTGATCTCTGCGCTGTTCACACTTTCTTACATGATGCTCACTCCTATTTTGGGGGTAATTAGTGAGTTCTGATTGTTGTGGAGGCCGTAGTCCACTTAATACCTTTTTGTTTTCCCACCAGATACAGCTGTCACTATTTATACTGAGTGCCATCCTTCCCAATTTTGTTTTGTTTAGATCAGACAGTGTTGTGTAGTTTTGAATGTTTAAAAGATGAACAAACCTGACTACTCTACTGTCTGACCAGGTTATGTTTGCATGCGGAAAGTATGACTTGGTCCATGAGTTTTTTAGCCAAATGCAAGCATCTTCTACTCCAAATGCTTTAACATACAGAGGTATTCTTGGAAAAGCACCCTCTTTCCTATTCAGGATAAATCTATTGCTAGGTGTCTACTGATAATTTGCTTAATTGCACTCTTTCTAGTCCTTGTTAATACTCTTTGGAAGGAAGGTAAACCAGAGGAGGCTGTAGCAGCTGTTCAAGAAATGGAAAGGCGAGGGCTAGTTGGTTCAGCGAGTCTATATTATGACCTGGCTCGCTGTCTCTGTAGTGCGGGAAGGCGTGAAGAAGCACTGCTACAAGTATGTAAAATTGTGAATCAAAGTTTTCATACAAGTTCACTTTTTTTTTTTTTTTTTTTTTTTTTTTATAGTTTTTGTTCCTGATGGATTTGCGTCTCTATCTTTTTTAAATGTCTTACTTTATAGGAATAGTAAAAAAATAAGTTTATAATATGTGAATAGAATATAAGATAATTTTGTAATATTCGAAAAGAACAAAAATGTCAAAATATGTTCCATCTAGTCCTGATCCAAGTCTCACTAGCTCCATTTGAGGCCTTTTAGGTAAAGACTTGAGCTGGTATAGGGTCATGACTCTCATGAGTAAGCATTCGAGCCACTTCATTCTTTTTTTCAGTTTATTAATCCATCAAATAGTAACTTAGTTGTTCCAGTAGGCTTCCACATTTCTTTAAATTTCCTTTTGCGACTTATATGCAATAAATAGACAACCGGTTTTGAGCCTTTGCTGGATGCATATACGGTAAAGGTTAGGCGTGAGATGCAAGTATCGGAGTCAAACTACCCGACTTCTGCGTATTATAGAGCGAGAAGAAATATATAGTGGGTGATTGTTTTCTATGTGGTACCACTTAGCGGCGTCATGGTTGATTGAGATGTTGTTTGCCAGTGTTGTAGGTTCTTCCTTCAAAGATCTCTTTAATTTAGTGTCTCCACAGAGTTCTTAAAACTATTCAAATCATGAATCCTAGTGCCCCTCCCCTTCATCATGCTGTTATAATCGGTGACTTGTGCAGAGTACTGATCTAGTCTTTAAATTTGCACGATCTTTCCATCTTCCGTGCTATTTTCACCTAGATATCAAAATGATTGTGTGATATCTGATACATCACAGGTTGACAAGATATGTAAGGTTGCTAGTAAGCCGCTGGTGGTGACTTATACTGGTTTGATGCAAGCCTGTTTAGACTCTGGAAATGTTGAGGATGGAATATTCATCTTCAACCATATGCAGAAGCACTGCTCCCCCAATCTAGCTAGTTGTAACATTATGCTGAAGGCGTACCTTGAACACGGGATGTTTACTGAAGCAAAACAGCTGTTTCAGAAGATGATGGAAAATGGACGACAAGGCAGCAAAGCCAATGTCCAAAATACACCAGATTTCCATACCTTCAGTCTGATGCTAGAAGCATGCAGTAAGGAGAATAGATGGGATGAGTTCAATTATGCTTATGACCAGATGCTGCTGCATGGGCATTCTTTTAATACAAAACGCCATCTCTGGATGGTCTTGCAAGCTTCAAAGGCTGGAAAGGTATTCGTCAAACTTATTTATGCCAATACATTTTAATTTTAATCAGGAAGTATATCGGAATTTCCGAGAAGGCTAGAAGGAAGTATCCGACATGCTATTGTACTAGTTGAACGTTGAGGGTACTTCTGGTTTTTGTTTTGTATTTAGAATTGGATTGATAATTTGTTAAATGCTGTACATTTTCTAGGTTGAAGTGGTAGAAACAACATGGAGACACTTGATGCAAGTCAGTCGCGTTCCTCCACCAGGACTTGTCAAGGAAAGGTTCCGGCTTAAAATGGAGGCCGATGACCTCATAGCAGCATTGTCAACCGTTGCTTCTCACCCTCCAAGTCATCAGCTATCATTCTCCAAAGAGGCATGGTCGAAAATTTTGGCGGACAATGCACAATGCTTCAAGAAGGAAGCTCTTGAACGTTTAATACACGAAATCAACGCGTCCAGTTATAATAGTGACCTACCGAACTTCATATTTCAAAATCTGCGGGATTCTTGTGCAGAATTTGTTGTAGGACTTGACGAACCTGTTGCTGCTAGAACACAACTTACTGAAACACCCATTGAGGTTTGAATGTAGGAAGTTTCAGCATTTACTAAATCTTACTTGTCACAAATGATACTGTCTAGCTTCGGGAATCGGGCGTGCCTGGCCAAGCTCATGCCGCTCTCTCTCCAAAGACACCGTGTCTACTTAGTAGAAGATTCGCACATAGTTTGATTAACACGGCAAATCCCAAACCCACTTAATTGTATGACAAATGTGTGTTCCATTTGTCTGAAACCATTTAATTATTTGAATACGAAAAAACGATTCACAACTTTAAAAAGTTTCGAGTATACTATTCATATATGATGCGTATTGGCCTCGGGGTTGGGAACGACACAGTAATACTCCCACGTTAGCCCATGAATGCCACCATGGCTACCTGTTTTCTAGCTAATGGAAAAGTTGTAGACACGACTCATTAGAGCACTAGACACGACTTAGTGGCGCCAAGAAACTTCTGGCTCACACTTCAACAACTTTAGGCGCGCAAAACCCAACATTTTTTTTTTCTCAGAGAGGAGAGAGGAGAGAGAAAATGGAAGATGAAATGTCACAACTCCTAAGCATGGGCTTCTCCACCGACCTCGCCGCCCAAGCCCTCACCGCCACCGGCGGCAAATCCACCCTCAAAGCCACCGAATGGCTTCTCTCCCACCACTCCAACCTCCACAAACCCTCCACTCACAACCCTTCTCCGCCACCACCGCCGCCGCCGTCGCAACCGCAATCGCAATCTCAGCAACCAAAACTCGACAAGTTCTTCGCTTTTCACCAACCCAACAAAGTGAACAAACCCACCTCACCATCCTCCTCCCTCCCTCAGAAACGCCTCAAGCTCTCCCCTTCCCCTCCCCCTCCTCCACCCCCTCCCGCCGCCGCCAAGGGTTCCGAGGCGAGGGCGAGAGCGTCACTCGCATCGGAACCCTTGGCGGAGCGAATGCGGCCCCAAAAGATTGATCAGGTTATTGGGCAAGATCAAATTTTGGGGCCGCATTCGCTATTGAGCTCGGCGATTAAGTGTAATAGGTTGCCGTCCATGGTTCTGTGGGGCCCGCCGGGGACGGGGAAGACGTCCATTGCGAAGGCGCTGGCGAAATCGACGTCAACCTCGTACAAGTTTGTGTCTTTGTCTGCGGTGACTTCTGGGGTTAAGGATGTGAGGGAAGTGGTCGAGGAAGCAAAGAAATTGAGGGTGAAAAATGGGAAAAGAACTGTGCTTTTTGTGGATGAAGTGCACAGGTTTAATAAGTCTCAGCAAGATTCTTTCTTGCCTGTTATTGAGGATGGTAGCATTGTCTTTATCGGCGCCACGACTGAGAACCCGTCTTTCCATTTGGTTACTCCTTTGTTGTCTAGGTGTAGGGTGTTGAGTCTTAAGGCTTTGCAGGGTGGTGATGTTGCTAGAGTGCTTAGACGGGCGGTTGATGATGTCGAAAATGGGTTGTCTAGGAGTTTTGATGGGGTGAAGGTTGTGGTTGATGATGAGGTTGTTCAGTTTTTGGCTGAACAATGTGATGGGGATGCTAGGGTGGCGCTGAATGCACTCGAGGTGTGTGCTACCACGGCTGTAGGCCGAGTTCAGGGTAGGCAGGAATGTGGCAAGGCCGAGGGAAATGAAGGTCATATGGATGATCATAGTGTTAGTGTTAGTGATGTGGTTGTGAATGTGGGGGATGCAAAGGAAGCACTACAGTGTAAGCACATTGCATATGACAGGGCAGGGGAGGAGCATTACAATCTGATTAGTGCTCTGATCAAATCGATGAGAGGAAGCGATGCTGATGCAGCTATGTACTGGTTAGCTAGGATGTTAGAAGGAGGGGAGCAGCCTCTCTTTATTGCTAGAAGGCTAGTTGTGTTTGCAAGTGAGGATGTTGGGTTGGCAGACCCTAATGCGCTGTTGCAGGCCGTGGCCTGTCATCAGGCCTGCCATATCATTGGCATGCCGGAATGTAGGCTGAATCTAGCTCAATGTGTAGCTTATTTAGCTCTGGCTCCGAAATCAGTCGCTTCTTATCAGGCATTGAAAGAAGCTGAAAAGGCTGTGAAGGAGTCAATTGGGGGAAATGAAGGTGTGCCTTTACATATCAGGAACGCGCCCACTAAACTAATGAAAGAGCTTGGGTATGGAAATGGTTACATTTACACCCCTGATAATCCCACTGCGCCTCAGAGCTTTCTTCCTCCATCGCTTCATGGCCGTAAATTCCTTCATTGGCCACCTAACAATGCTTGAGAAACGTCATGGTGAAGTTTAGCTTTTGATACATATAGGATGCTTACTTTGTTAGATACTACTCATTTTGTGCATCTTATGTTGGCTATTTGGCAAATCTTGTTTCCAATTTTCCATAATTTAGTCAACAGTTATCTTGTAAATTAGAACTTCTATGCTATGCTCAAGATAATCATATTAGAGCTCTTTTAATGAAAGTTTTTGGGAGTTCAGACCTCAGATGCAATTGTTTCATATTTTCAGAAAAGCTCATTGCAAGATAAACAATAATTATCTATGTAGCTTTCAAGCATTGTCTTAGACTACTCGAGTAGAAAAGGCTAAAACTTCCGCAACAGATTGAACTCATAGACTAACAGCTTGAAAATCTGTCTCTAAAATCCTATTACGTTTTTCGGATGTGTAGAGCTTCATGATCTGTATACCTAACAGATGTTGTATGCAATCTCAGTGTTTTACTCAGAATAATGATACCCACTTGACAAAACCAAGCCATCGGCATTACAGTTGAATTCAGACAGCAGAAAACACATAAATAATTACAATGGCAAATCTCGAGCACAAAAGGAAGAACTAGCTGACAGAAGAAAGTAGTACCTCTGCTTTATCAGCCCTGATTACAATTATTGTGCCAGATAATGGCTTTGCAGTCTCCCACTGTCCATTTTTTCAAAGCTCAACCTCACCAACATTCTCCTGGATATGTTGTGTTACAGCACTTGTATCAGAAATCCGACTGCAGACCAGTGTAATCTCTGGGGGCAAGTTGGATGTCAGCTGACAGTGATATTCTGATAGAGTTTTCCAACTGCAGACCAGCTGACTGTAGACCTGGACTTTCAGAAATCAAATCAAGATTCTTCTGAACAGCGATTTTTTATATGCTCTCTGCATATTGACTTACAATACGTTTCTATAGCAGAGACAAAGAGTACATCCAGTTCTAATCCCAATGAACAATCTTTATCCAGTTCCCGTCTGTCATCAGATACCAGGCAGGCCAGATAGTGTTCTCACATTTGTACAATGCTAATGCTGAGTATACATTAACCATCACCATCAACAGAGCTCCAACCCGGAGTTTTCTTCAAGTGTCCGTCCTTCATCACCTTTCTTAACCTGAAAACATCATCCCACCTCCCAGTCTCTGCATACAAATTGGATAAAACTACACGAACTCCGTGATTGTTAGGATCCAAAGCTAAAATTTCTTTCCCAACTCTTTCAGCAACCTCAACATCACCACATTTTCCACAAGCATGCAGTAGAGATCCCCAAATCATCACATCTGCACCCCATTGCATGCCACGTATCAATTCCTCGGCCTCAAGTAGTTTTCCATGTCTGCCAAGCAGATCAACCATACAACCATAGTGCTCCAGCCCGGGCTCAATGTTGTAATGCTTCCTCATGGAACCAAAAAAAATGCGACCTTCTTCAAGGAAGCCGGCATGGCAACAAGCAGATAGGACTGCCACAAAAGTGATATAATTGGGCACAAATCCTTCAACCTCAAGCTTCCTAAAAAGACCAAGTGCTTCCTCTCCATGTCCATGAACAGCCAACCCATGAATCATGGCATTCCATGTCGCAACATTCTTCTCTTCTAAACCTTCAAACACTTCTCTAGCCTTACCCAAAGTTCCATTCTTCGCGTACATGTGAACCAACGCAGTACCAAGAATCACACCCAACTCAAAACCTCTCTCCCTCATAAACTTCTCAATCCTTTCCCCTAACACCAAACACCCTTCCTCAGCACAAGCCGATAACACAGACGCGAGAGTTGCCCCATTCGGCTCAACTCCATCGCCCACCATTCGATCAAACAACACCAAAGCCTCACTCGCACAATCATTCTGCGCGTACCCACAAATCAAACTCGTCCAAACACTCAAATTTCTCTCAGGCATTTTATCAAACACTTGGCGGGCATCGCTCAAACTCCGACAAACACTATAATTCCTCACTAACCCATTAACAACATGCAAATCCGAATCCAACCCAACTTTAATCACACAAGAATGAACCAATTTACACCCAAAAACCCACTTCAAATTAGTACAAGATTTCAATAGAAACGGGTACGTATGTTTTCCGGGCACAACATTTTTCCTCCTCATATCCAAGAACAACAACACAGCATTGCACGGGTTTTCAGAGCTGGCGTGGGCCCTAATCAGTGTATTGTACATGAAGTTATTGGGTTCTTGGGTGTAATTGAACAGCTTTACGGCGTAGGCGATACCGCCGGAGCTCGAAAGCGCACAAAAAGACAGGACCCGGCTCGCGGCGTAGGTGTCGTGGATCCGACCCGAGATGATCATTTGGGCGTGGACCTGTTTGAGTTGGTTCATTGAGGTACACTTGTCTGCTAGGAGAGTGAGGTTTTTCATGGTGGTTGGTTTTGGCGGGACCATGGGTAGTTTGGGCATTTTGATGAGGGGAGAGATGAGGGTTTGGAGCCATTGAAGTTTTGAAATTATGGCCGTTGTAATTGGAAACTTGTGGGTGAAGATATTTCCTTTTATCAAATGAATTTGTGGGAAGACTTCTACTATAAAGTAAAAAAAAGATTACCTAGAAATCTTGGTCTTCATTGTGTTTGAAATGGAACTAGTTAGGAAAGAAATGACGCAAGTGAATTGTTATTCGTAGTGTTGAGTGTTGACTAAAGTCAGAGCATCCTACGCCGACAGTGTGAACAATCTTTCTTAGAAGTATTGAAGTCAATTTAATGGATAGAAATCTCTCAAACGATATATTTTTTAGGAGTCGCCCTCATTCCAGCCCTCCTACAATTTGCAATATGAGTAGGAATTTCTCTAGTCTCTACAAGTTCAAGGGAAACCAAGGAGCATAATGCAATTGTTCTAAACTTCAGCCTTAAGCAAGTTCTTTGCAGTCAATGACACATGACTGTTTCAAAAGAACAATGTCAAAAAAGACCAGCTTTGAAAATTTCTACTTGTATCAAACTATCAACCCCACACAGTTTTCTTCTTCTATATTAATGCTGCTGAGATCTTGAACATTTATCGTGTCGAAATGGAAGCAAAAATCCCCACAGAATTGCCAACATGCTGTTTGCAGGTGATCTTCAACAAGCTGAATCATGCAAGTGAGCGGGACTCGTTCTCGTTAGTCTGCAAGGAGTTTCTGTCAATCACCAATTCTCTCAAAGACAGCTTATATGTTGTCAGTCCATTGATCCAGGATCTCACTAGGATGCTCCGAAGATTCCCACACCTTAAGAAGATACAGCTTGTGAACTTTCCAGGAGACCTCACCAGGGCTATTCTTGAGATTGCACAATCTGGGTTGAGCTTGGAAGCATTGGATCTGTCCTGCAACGAAAACCTGCCTGCTGTTTGCTTAGAAGAACTGGGTTCCTGTATGAAGAATCTGAAGGTACTTTGCTGCTCGCGATCATCCTTAACAGATGCTGATCTTGTGAGGATAGCAAACTGTTTCCCCCAAATAGAGGAGCTAGACATCAGTGACTCTTATTTTCCCCACAAGGTTGATGGCAAAACCATTGCTGTGACTGATGAAGGGATCGAGTTTTTGTCGTCCAAGCTCATCAGACTGCACAGAGTTGATCTCTCAGGAAATCAGTGCATTTCAGATAAGTCCCTCATTGCAATATCATCAAACTGTGCCTATCTTGAGAAAATTGTTGTAGGTTACTGCAACGGTGTGACAGAACATGGGGTTTCCTTTCTCTTGCATAATAGCACTCACTTGACTTCACTGGTTCTGCGGGCACACTTTGAGATAAAATGGTTTGGAGTCAAAGGTTCTGGAATGTCTTTCAGAAATTTAGGGTCGCTGAAATTCTCAAGAGTAAAAATCTCTGACGAGTTTCTGTTTTCTGTTGCTGAAGCACATATCCCCCTGACAGAATTCTCACTGATATTTTGCAAAGGTTACACATTTACGGGGATCTCTTCGCTTCTTCAAACATATCGGTCTATTAGGACTTTAGTTCTCCTGGGGGCGGATTTCCTTACAAACGAGCATATAAATCAATTGTCCCCGTTTCTCCTGAACTTGTCGTCAATTAAGCTGTATACTTGTCCGAATCTATCAGATTCAGCTTTCATTATGCTCTCAGAAAGATGTCCCCTTCTAACTTGTCTTGAAATGGGAGAATCAGGCATAGGAAATGAAGAATGTCACAGTGACAGTCCTGTGAAGAACTTTACTATACGTAGCTTAAGTTTATCATCAAATGATTACCTGAGCAGCACTAGTCTCAGAAGGCTCCTTCGCATTTGCCCCAACCTGGAGAAGCTTGACCTGTCTAATTGTTTTCAACGCATTCATGAACTGGATGTTGCTGATATCCTTAATTGCAACAGTACAGTTAAGATCTTGGAGTTGAATGGATGCTGTTGTCTGAAGTTCTCAACAAGAGAAGCGATGATCACAAGATTAGAGAAAGTCGTTGCAGAATATTCAGGGATTAACGATGAAGGGCTGGCGATGATTGGGAGCCACTGCCCTGGGCTGCTTCACTTAGACCTAAAAGATTGTGAAAATATCACAGAAAAAGGGGTAACAGAGGTAGTGAAGTCATGTACAAGACTGGGGTACTTGAGCCTCAGTGCTTGTTCTAATGTGAATGTTAATGCTATAGAGTATATAGTAAAGAACAGGGCATCCCTGAGACGTCTAGTCTCATCATCCGCCCTGTATCCTAATGACGAAGAACAAAAGTACTTCTTGGAGCATGGTTGTCTAGTGACCAGGGGGGTCGACTATGAAGAGCTCTTGGAGTAAGCATGGTCTGTTTTGTATGTTTCAGCCCTATGTTTACTAAGGAGTTAGCTGTGTACGAGTAGAAGCGTCCTCTTTTCCAAATCGAAAAAAAAAAGGTAACTTGTTTTTTGATGGGTAAAAAATGAAAAAGAAAGGAGGTAACTTGAAAGACACAAACAAATGTATTAAGTTTAGAAGCAAGAACCTTGATCACATTGTGAAAGTATACCTGTGATCTTATTTGCTTGCAGCCTTTTCAGAACAATGTACATGGCAATAAAACTAAACATCTTCCTAAATTTTCATGAGAAAGTTCAAGTATCTTTAATTTCAGAAACAGCAGGATATAAGTTACAGTCGAAGTGCATCCAGGTTTCGCTTCCCTTCAGGGCCCTTAGTATACCATGATTTAACAAAATCCCCATACAGGACCTCCCGGTATTTGGGTGCAGATTTCCTCACAAGCTTTGGAGCCGGAGATATATTCTTTGTTTTGGCAGGGTCATGAAATGTGGCTACTGAGAGCCGTGCCCTATTTGCATTTGTTATAGCCCGATGGATTGCGCTCTTATACTCTCCGTTTGTAATAACCTACAAACACCAGTCATATATCAGGGACTTGTCAGACAAAACATCTGAGTGTCCAAAATTCCAGATCAAAGTCTAACTGTGCATGTGGATCCTACGCTGAAACGGAACATTATTGTGACATCCTCATATCCTGAAGTCCTGAACTATAACAAAATTCATACTTGTTCATTTCAGCTCAAATCATTACTGTAACAAAAGTTGTGCAAGTACGAGAAATGAAGTCATACGACAGCATAAAAGAAAAACCACAAAACAGAACAGGTTAATTTAGAGAACATAGTCGTAGAGGTGTAGGCAAAGTTGACCGTTTTGAACCGGAAGAGGCTAAAACTTCAAAATAAATTCAGACCTCTCCATAATATGCCCCCGCAATTAGGACTCGGAAACATATCAGAAATAAGCAGCCCATCAAGACAACATACTCACTGAATGAAAAGGCTTCACATCGATCACTTTCAGAATTGTTTCTAGACGTATATAACCTCAACAGTCACCAGACACATCAAGCTACCCCCATTTATCAGGTCAAGCCCATAATAAAGACGAATACAGACAGCAGACGCACATATATAATCAAATTAACGAAAGTTGAGAAAAATTGGGAGAGAAGGCAATGTACACAGAGCAAATCAGAAGGAACAGGTACCTCTGTTTGATCTGCCAAGATTACAACAATAGCGTGAGATAGTGGCTGCACAATCACCCACTCCCCATCTTTCAAGACTTCAAGCCCACCAACATCATCCTGAATAAGTAGGGTAACAGCACCGATATCAGAATGCGACTGCAAACCCAGCGTAAGCTCTGGTTGGGGGCAAGGTGGATAATAGCTGACAGTGATATTCTGGTAGAATTCTCCAACTGCATTTTCGATGCACGAAGACAGTAGACCTAGGCTCTCAGATATCAAGGCTAGAAGCTTCTGAGCAACCATTTTCATATGCTCACTGTATTCTTCCACCACTTTTCTGGTTAACAAACTTATTTTCAAGTCAATACTACTCATCTTGTGCAAAAACCACATGCTTTCTTCTAAATTAAAAAAACAATTAAGAATCTGCATTTCTGTATCAGGAGTTCAGGACTCGGTTGGGGTTTCCCTTAAGAGGAGGGGCTCGTAAAGTCGTAACCTTTTTTCTTCCTTCTCACCTTACTAAAAATATAAGCATTTCTGTAATGCCTTTAATCCCTATCAGGAGGGGGAGGGGGCGTAGAACATCAGTAAGCAAATTGATATGTGATATGTAAGTCGGTATTTACCACCTCGAGTAATTCTAAGCAATGTTAATCTACACTAAAAACGGAAATGTGGAACCCACAAAGTAAAATTTTACCCTCAACATGCACGAGTATGACACCCTTCACACAATCCCACCCCTAGACACCCCCGACGTCTAATAAACTTACCTTCAACCTTCTACTGCCTCACATCCTTTACATTACTATCACAAAAGCTTCCAACATAAGATTTAGCACGACGAAACAAGTACACAGAAGACAACCAATACATCTTAACCCTTACTGAGGACAAACTGTTTATTACCTCATACACACATACAATTGAACTTGTCAGAAACTTATCTATCATTATCTCTAACACAGAATCTAAATCGACTTCGCAAATTGACTTTTAAGTCAAGTTACTGTTTCCTCCACAGAAATTTTGTACTGCCAAGGTTGACAATTGTCAATTTACTCAAACCAAACAACATACACAATATTTCCATTACTCGAAATTACCAACACGGACTAAAATAAATTCTCGTGTGAGACCGTCTCACAAAACAATTATTAAAATTCCTTACTACAAACAATAGTCAAACAAAAACTACGACAACAACGAAGCCTTAGTTCCAAAATGATTAGCGGTCGGCTAACAATATCGAATCGAAAAAAAAGCGGGTAGAGCAATAACTACCTGTAGTTAGTCGGATAATGAGGCCAACGAAGAGGATTACGGCGAGAAAGAGGGAAAGTATGATGATCAAAGTAATCTCTCCAATCCAAAACGGTGTCGTCTTTCTCACTCACCAACATCCTGCTTCCGTACCCTTCCGTTGCGGCGGCGCCGACATCGCAGCTGTACTTTAGCTTCTCGGACACGTCAAGATCGTTGAAGAAGGATGATCCGACGGCTCTCATTTCATCTAGAAGCTCAATCGGGACCCCGTGGTTGACGACGTGAAAAGTTCCCCAGTCGCGGCATGCGGCGGCGATGTCGGCGGAGGAGAAGAGGGAAAGGTCGATGAGCGGGATTGTTTTTCCGGCGGCGGTGGCGGTGGTGGTGGTTTTTGTGGAAGGGCGGTTTTCCGGCGGTTGGATGTATTGAGGTGGGAGGGTATTGGTCTGAGCTAGGGTTTGTACTGCGACCGGCGTTGGTTTTCCGGCGACTTCCATTGTTTTGTTCAATTAGTGAAATAGTGGATAGAGTTTCGTATCATTAGTTGAATAGTTGGACTCCTGATTGGTAAGATGTTTATGGTCGTAACTCGTAAGACAACGTAGCACGGGTAATCCGTAATCGTCACACTTAGTTTCGTTCTATCGGTCACTCATGTGCGGATCATGTTATATGACTTTGCTGAAGTTGTATGTGGTACTATTTCTAGTCGTGAATAAGAGATAGTAGCGGTAACGTGTAAACGCTTCTACTATGTACGGTTTACGTTTAGTGGTCGTGACTCATGAACGTGTATATCATATGCATGTTGTATCGTGTTAAGATGAATTCATTTCGGTCAGTGTTTAAGACGTGTTTGAGTCATAAACAAGGAGTCATGGGGAGCACGTCATTTTTGCTCTTTAATCCCTACTCATGGTAATGATCATAGGTGCGTATGGCAAAGGATTAGATGGTGTGCCCGGTATGGCGAGATCATTGAAGCTTTAGTTAAGCTTTGAGTTCGAAAGGGAGTTTCAGTGGGTTCCTAGATGGGTACGCCCATACGACGTAAGGTGATGCTTTTGGGGCGAATCGGTAGTTAAGCGACCGGCTCTCTCTAGTGATCTTACTATACGCCATAGGGCGTGCCCAAGAGTCTGATAACTTGAAAAGTAGAAGTTATACAACACACAAGTAACGAAATTAATACAATAGATAGCTTAACATGTTTGTAGAAGTTTACAGGACATTGACATTTACCGATACACATACACTAATACAAGAGCTGTAATTTCTTTAATACCATAGTCAATCAAATGAGCTCCATTTACCATACAACGCACATTGCTAAACTTCTCTAACAGATGGCCAGACCGAAAGGAATGACCCGTCTCCTATGGAGACAGCACAGCATCAGCAGCCATCAGCGGCCACTGCATGCTTTTTCAAAATTTCACTACACATATACACCAAGAATTTCCTGCTTGATCGTTCTATCTGGATGTTGCAGTTTGACATAACATCAGAAGCTATGGTGTATAAACACAAAAAAGGGAAGAAAATACGGACACTGACTTAAATGCTAAAGTTTCGGTAAGAGTGTGAACTAGTAATTAAGATGTTTTGTTGCAGTGCAGACATGTCCGTGGAGCTCCGAGTGATCCATGCAGGATTTCAAAACCATGCTACCTTATGACAGCAGCATCATGCCAATCTCTTGAAAGACCATGGGACCCCTTTCCAGCACAGCAAGTCAGCAGCAGCGGTTCAAGAAACATGTTTACGCTAGGCTGACAAAATTTCAGAAAGCCCCATGTACGTCAGGGTGCAGGGTTCTAGTAAGACTGTTTGTTAGGGCATTCTGTTGCCCTGTGTCCAGATTTTCCACAGTTGAAACATGCACCGCTAAAGTTCCTGCAAACAGCAGAAAAAGAAGATAAAAAAATAAATTTAAGTCCAATAAAACTACTAGCAGGGATCCATAGCTGAAAGTCCTGAACCCATTTATCAATGCACAGTTGCCGATTTAACATATCATCATACCTGAATTCGCAAATGCTCATACGATGATCCTCACATAAGATGTTACCAGTAGCTTAAACATGTATTTACGTGGATGAAAACCAGTCGTTTGTTCACCCGAGAAATAGTCAACACACTTTATCCAAGTGAAACTAATGCCATTTTCCTACTTACGTTCCCCAAAAGGCGAAATTTAAGTGAATTTCTATAACATAGCAATTCAAACTGGAAATGAATAAACGTCCCACTTATTGGTTATTGCTGAAGCAACTGAAGGGAAATACTACATAATAGAGCCAATCAAAAATTAATTAAATGGAACAGAACGTGCTTCGATGCAGTCGGTTTCTAGATTTCTTTTTGGTTTCACGCTTCCTCGAAAGGCTTTCGAATTGTTTACATGCTATCAAAGAGCAGTTTAAAAGCAGGGTTTAAAAAAAAAAAAGGAATAAGGCAAACCATATACTCCATATATAAAAATTAAATAAACAAAAGCCAAAACCAAGGATTACCTATCCCTCCTGCCTCCAAACTGAGATGACGATGATGATGACGGTGACCTACTTGTTCGTCCACCGCTAATTAGCCAGTCATCACCAGTACTACCACTACTTCTAGAATTCGAGGACCACCTGCTGCTGCTAGGCCTGGAGGTGCGACCACCACGTCTAAATAAATCGTCACCACCATCAAAATCAGAATCCTGACTTCTACCCCAGCCGCGCGAACTTCGTGATCCTCCTGATCCTCTTCTATCACTCATACCCCCGCGGGAACCACGACCTCGGTTGGAAAATCTTCCATAGTTATCACTTGGAGGCGCGTCATCTTGCAAAGCAGGTAACTGCAAGTAACAGCAGCACATAAGTGTGAGGAAAACCATTTTATCGGGACCAAAGGAAGTAAACATAATCGACTGAAATTTAACTTGCTAAAGCTTGTATATTAGGCAAAGAGAAATTAGACAGATCAATTAGACCTTGGAGATCTTAGAGAGAGCGTTCCCCGGTGGTACTTCTTTAGTCAGAAGCTCTTTAGCAATTTCCTCAGGAAGATCAAAAACAGCACCTTGAACCTGAATTGTTGACATGGAATACAATGATCAACTATTGGTTAAAAAAAAAGTTAAAAACTCTGAATAACAGAACACTACTCACCCTCTCATCAGCAATCAATTGTATCTTTCCAACTTCGTCAGCAGCAGTAGGATAAACATCAGAGAGGAATCCCATGACAGATCTGGCAGACAAGTATCCTCTTGAAAAGCCAGAATCACGAGTCAATTGCAATGTTACCCATCCCTGCAACAACAATTTCATCGCTGAATATAAAAATTGTCTTTTAAATTCCAAAGTAAGGCAGATCTTGATTATGAGACAAAGGGATGTGAATGCACCACGGTTTGTGGTACAAGAAGACCTCTAATAACATAGACATCGAGGGAACAAGTTTGCTAGAATCACTTAAGAAAAATACAAGTCATAAATTACACTGAGACCTGCACAACAAACCTAACTCACTACTACAACGAGAAGTCCCAAAATAATTTGGGGCCGAATTCTGAGCCTAGCCCACTACTCAGAAACATACAATGATTCTGAAAACACAATTTTATTCCATGAAAAGAAATATATAAGCTCAAATGTACCAACTCTTGAGCAACAGAAGTTATAGCACCAGGGTGTAAGGCTATTGATTACCTGCTCATGACTAAGAAGCGATTTAGATGAGGGGGGCTGGGAGAATCCACTTAAGTGGGCAATAGCAGCTGCAAGAGCTCCAGGACCCTGATCTTCAAGTAGTTTTTCAGCAGTTGGAGTGAAGAATTTAATTGACTCTTGATGAACCCCACGCAAAGTAGCAACAACTTGATCCGCGGAAGACTCCAAGACCTCCTC
>JBBYHQ010000007.1:5263170-5287928 GCA_038382645.1 Spergularia azorica | reverse complement strand
GTAACACGTTTGAGAATTGGAATCCCAAAAGCTAAGGTCTTTCCAGTCCCAGTTTTAGCTCGAGCAATAATATCTCTACCTTCTAGCGCTGGCACGAATACAGCTCGCTGTAGAAGAGCATAAATAATAAGCACAAAATACAATTCATAAAGAGCAGTAAAACATTTCAATACTTCTAAGTGGACTAACAGCCACAAGAATGTGTACATTCCTTGTTCAAACTTCTTTTTCTTTTCAACGAGAAAGATTGCCAACAAAAGAATGACAGCACACGCAAAACAAAAAGAAAAAAAGAAAAAAAAAAGAGCCAGGAGAGAGAAGAAGAAACGTCTGGCAGAAAAGGCTCAAGACGCTAGAGCGCTTTAAAGAAGAGCACATCACACAGAAATGAGGAATGGATATAGTACTTCACCCAATGAGCTCAACCACAATGGAGCTTCGCAAACAACAAAGTGGGTTTGAAGACGCACCATGCAAAAAATTTAATTGGCACATAATTTGATTCTTGCAGATTAACATGTCATCCATGTGATTGTAATTTTGTAATTTTAACATGAGTTTTACACATTTGATGTAGCTTCTTCACTAAACATTTCAAGCAAGTGCATAATATCTCAAACCCGAATTTGAATTCTTATAATTGCCACCCACTTGTATTCTACAATCTCCTCCCAACCTTCTCTAACAAACACTTACACCATGGAATTCATAACTTCTCAAACTAAAATTAAGCAACCCCAATCGATTCTAGTTCGCACAATCATTGTACTACTCCATTTTCATACATGAACCTCAATTTTAAGTTTTTAACCAACCAATGCGTTAAATTTCCCTTTCAATTCCTCGTGTTTGGTTTGAATTCCTCTCACATATTCAACCTAAACGTAACGAAATTCGATGCAGGGAAAGGAGTACCACTACATTAGCACAAGAGCACAAACTCTATAACGACCACATAAGAACCAAACCACAACCCACCCTAAAAAGCTTGAACAATACGCATTACACACATAACTAACCAAATTAAGACCTCAAAAAACCATAAAATGAAACCCCAATTCAACACAAAGCTACAAAACATCAACATTATCCACAAATAAACCCAAAATTAATCTGAAAAACAAACTCAAAACTATTAAAATTAAAGATAAATAGAATATATAAACAAATGAAATATACCTGAATGGGGAAAAGCTGAGCAATTCCACGTTTATTAAGAGCATCAACAAGTTTTTCCGGAAGACCCAACTTAGCAACCTCAAGCTCATCCGCACTCACCCCTTTACCTTCAACTTCTCCTTCACGCTCCTCAAACTCATCACCAAACTCATCCTCATCCTCATCCTCTTCGCTGTCGCCGCCGCGGCCGCGAACGTTAAACGAATCTTTAAGCCCTCTAAAAGCCTCCTCACTCAACACAGAGTTAGGAGTAGCAATTGCAGAGGAAACCCACCTCAAAGATTTAGTCTTTTGTGAATTTAATAAACCGGATTTCTCAGGAAATGGGAGTGAAATTGAGGAGGAGGAAGAACAACAAACAACTGGGTGTTTTCTGGGTATTTGTAAAGAAGGGGTTTGGTAATTGAGTATAGAAGAAGTTACCCCAACTAGTGAAGAAGAAGCCATAGTGGGTTTTTACTCAAATTCTCTGCTTTTTCTTGCAATAGTTTCTTCTGCAACTCCCCTTTGGAGAAAAATGGAGGGAGGAGAAGAGGATAAGGGGAGAAAGAGAGAGAAGGGGTTTTTGAGTGATAAGTCGAGGGTTGGGTTTTATAGAGAGGTGAAGGGAAGAGATTGTATGGTGGTGCTATACTCCACATTTGTGTTGTGTATTGTGTACACTCGTGATGGTTTTTTACACAAGTTGTGAAAATTTTGTGATATTTGTGATATTATGACATTTTTGGCATTGCTCACATTTGCAAAATATCAAACAATATTGGTTTTTTAACATGCTAGAAAAATAAATTGAGTGGTAGTTTGGGTAAATGTTAGGTTTAATTGTGTCGATTTCGATGTAGTGGGAGCGAGGAACAGCTGGTTCGTGATGGGATTTATAAGTGGTAGCTGATTCAATTTAAGGAAGGGGTGAGATTAATTTTTGTTTTGCGAGTGATTTAAGATAGTTTTGTTTATATTTCTGAAAAGTAATAAGTTTCTTTAAAAATAGGTAACTGGATAAAAGAAAATGGATTTGTCATTTGGTTGAGAAAAGTATTTTAAAATGGGTAGTATTTAAAGTTGATTTACCGAAAACCTACATTGGAGGTGAGAGAACTAAACAAAATAAGACTTCACCGCCGAAAAACGAAAGAAGATTTGAGGACTCAAATTAACTTTTATAGACAAGAGGTAGGACTGATAGTGTCTTCGTTTCAAGACCGTAGTGACATTGGTTTTAACTCCCTATTAGTTAGAGCTTATCTTTTGTTGATAAATGATTTTTAACTTCCATTTTAAACTCTCCTGTGAGTATACGTTTTCAACATGCTCTAATCTTGGATAAAGTAGGAAAGTCAATTTGATTTAAAGTATTCTTTTCAAGATAAAACTCTATCCCTTTTTGCTCCACACTAAGGAAATTTTGTGTTTCTTTTGTACTCATATTGCAATGATAGAATTCAAATGATTACAAATTTCCAAACGCTACCTTATAACAATTGCATACACCCTTAGGCCTTAGACCACCGCTTGAATCTCCATACCCTCAACATTTATCTCACTAGTATGATCTTCCACAGTGCTCTTATTACTCTTTTGAGAAGGGTAATGATTTTTACACTGCTCCATCTGAGTCAAAGTTGCC
The DNA here is from genome assembly GCA_038382645.1 of Spergularia azorica. Lineage (NCBI taxonomy): Eukaryota > Viridiplantae > Streptophyta > Magnoliopsida > Caryophyllales > Caryophyllaceae > Spergularia > Spergularia azorica. The sequence goes on along the minus strand of JBBYHQ010000007.1, from coordinate 5,285,122 downwards.
AAATGCTCCATTCACATTGAGGAGTGTAAAAACAATCAATCAGGAAAGTGTAACAATTTGACTTTCGGGTTAGTGTTTTTTTTTTTTTTTGCACAATTACATCTCAGTCATATCGTCGGACTAAAATTAATAAACTGTTTATTTGATTCCGAATCTCTTTCAAAATTACAAATTCACCACTCTAATCGAATAATCACACCACTCTTAATTAAACCTCGACTTGGTCCAACATTTTATTTTTTCCGATCCCGACCCACACAAACAATCCAGAAGGGTAAGGTGGAGAATAATGTCCATAATGTAACAATACTTTGCTTGATAATCATCATAGAGGCACCAGTGAAGATACAGTTCATTGCATATCATACAAAAATATACTCATATACGGTCCAACATAGTTAGCATTATCCCATTAAATTAAACATAAAACATAGAATATGGTCCATCTGTATGACTCTATCATTGTCTTAATTTCTCAAATAAAATTTCCTTGCTTCCCCTTTCATGTCGTTAACGTTACCCTTAAGCTAACCCCCCCATTCCCCCTCTCTCTCTCTCTCCTCTCTCTTCTCTCTTCTCCATTACCAAAGCTTTCCCGAAGCCGCCATTATTATTCTGCTCCCTTCTTCTTCCAGATCTACTTTTTCTGGTAAGCTCTTTTTTTCCCCTTTATTTTTTAATTTCAACTATTTATTCTCACCATTTTCTGTTAAATTTCTTATTTTAAATTCTAGTTGTTCTTAAATTTGAAATTTTGATCATTTTGCTAGCTTAACTCTACTTTAATCAGACTATTATTCCATTTTTATTGAATTTCTATCAAATTTTCATGCTTTGCTTAATTTCTATTTTCTGCTTTTGCACCGTTTTTTTTATCTTCTGTAATTTCGGTTATTTTATTGTCAATTTTAATTATATTTCGTTGTATATCATTAATTTTTGGTTATATGTAATTGTATTTTAACTGTAATTAGCAGCACTTTAACTTGGATTATTAGTACTTTAATGTTTGAATTTCTTGATGATCATTGAATTGTTGTGTTTAATTAATTTGTTGCAGGGTGTAAAATTAGGGTTAGGGTTTCAGATTGTGCCTCGAGCAGAACAAATTTCGCGATTTCGCGGCGAATTGAGTAAAATATTATTGTGAAGCGTTTGTAGGTATAATTTGTTTGACTTTTTCGAGTTTTCGTTGATTAGGTTAGTTAGATTAGACTAATAACTGGAAATTAACTAATAATTTTGTGATATTTTGGGTAAAGTTTTGTAGTTGATGAGTAGTTACTGGGAAGGGGAAGGAGTAGAATGGTGCCGATTTACTATGTCCTCATTGCGTTGCCTTGCACGGTCGGAGCAATTGCTCTGGCGATTTTCCACATTTACCGACATCTTATGAATTACACCGAGCCTACGTATCAGAGATATATTGTTCGGATCATCTTCATGGTTCCGGTGAGTGATAATTTTCGCTTTTTCGATTGAGCTAGATGTCGTTAGCTACCTCCTGGGTTATATGATTGTGATTGAATGATTGTTGATCTTGTCTGTTTTTGTTCCTGTGCTACCTTAGCGGCGTGTGGGTTTGTTATAGCTTTATCTTTGCATTTGGCTAATCGAAAAAAACACAGTTTTCAATAGCACTGAAGCAAAGATTCTACTAAGGCTAAGCTTAATAGGAGCACGATCTTCATCATCACTTATGACAGTGGGGTAGAAACTAGAAAGACATCAAGTTTAAAGCTTTCGAAGAATTACGCGTGTTCGTTGTTTTTAGTCTATCTTGAGTTCATCTCATTGAAGTGACAAAGTAAAAATTATAGTGCCAGCCTCAAAAGTGACCTGTTTAAGTTTCAAAAGAAATTGTTTCTAGGCTTTAAGGGTTACTTTTGGAGTTCTAGAAGCCCCCTTTAGTATTATATATACAATAATTTGTATGTTGCCAACACGTGTTAGTATACTCAAGCTTATAGAATTACTTAAGCCCTTTATTTTTCCGGGTGAGCTTATGAAGTCGCAACAATTTTGGGTACTTAGGGGTGGCAATTCTATAGTATCCTCTAATTCCCTTCATTTAGGGTAAGCTTCAAAAAGATTTTGTTTATAACGTTGAAAGGATCACTTTTAGCAATCGTGAAAGTGCTTTCAGTCTCATATAATAATTTGTACGTTGCCAACACCTCTTAGAATGCTCATGCTTATAGAATGACTTAAGCCGTTCATTTGGGGTAAGCTTATTAAGTAGTAAGGCTTTTTATACTTAGGGGTGACGATCCCTTAGTATCCTATTATCCTCTATTTCACTGTAAATTAGAAGCAGTACTCGTATTCTTCTTTTGATAATTTAGTAGGTCTAGTATGGCTTAGAGGACATTCTTCTTTGAGGGGAAACTTATCATTTTATCAAGGCAATTTGTGTTCTTTGTGGCTACGTTTTTGCACCTTGAATATCTTTGATGTGTCGTTTAGGGCAGTAGGCTTTGGTCCTGTATGAAGTTTGGCAAGTTCCATGCAGAAGCAGAACTGCCTTTGATATCTGGCATTTCGGGTCCTTTGGTTATACTGAGATCCTTAGGGTGATTGTTACTAGCTCTTGAGGATTGGTTATCATTTACAGCTAGGAGATTGTGGGTAAGGTATTTTTGCTTATAGGGTGTAGATTATTTATGAAGATAATCTTGCTGCTCGTTGAATTCCGATGGGTCATGTTATACCCCAAAATTGTAGCCCAAAAATCTGGTGTTACTGATTTTCTCAGTTTTCGTTTTTGGAGGAGACAGGGGGCTAGTATGTGGAATTATAGATGCCTTAGCATAATAGAGAACTCTGGTTTACATGGAAAAGGTAGAGAAAATCAAATGAAGATATGGATGGACCTTTTCAATCTAGGTAATGCATTTTTGCAAACTGGACACAAGCTGGCAGGCCAATCGCAGAGCCGAAGTAAAATAATCATAATATAACATGAATCTGATTTGTTAGGTTTGGGTCTTCTAATTCTATAAAGGGAGTACTGTTGAGCTACTGTTAGGTTGAGTGAAAGCACAAGTTTTCTAGAGGTTGGGGGTCTTTTAGTTATGGGGTTTTGAGGATGAAGTTCAATGACAGAACTTTGTGAGGATAGAGACTTGAAATATGGTAAGCAGGTATATAGCTGCCTTGCAATTGTAGGTTTGTGAGATTGATACAGACATACAGTTGTGGTATTAAGTTGTTTTCCTTCTCTGTAGTCATGAAGATGGGGCTTCTCTCATTTATTTGACATTGAACCTACCTTTCTTTAGGAGATCGTTATAGGTCTAGTTTCATTAAGTAATAAATTTATTCATCAGAAGCTGAACTCAAGAGGTTCAGATGCGCACTGTCTTATCCCAGACTTGTTTGGTAGGGGTAGGACTTGTAGATGAGATAGTTTTCCAAATGTACATTGTATCCTTTTTTCTTTGGTCTCTGTATTGGCGTTCTCAACTTTCTGTGATAAGGGAAAATCCTAGGAACATGGTATTCATATGTTGTCCTTATGAAAGAAATATAACTCTTGCATGAGATTGAAAGTCACCTTTCGGAACTTCCGTAAGTTTAAGACTACGTAGGCATAGTACTTTTTGATGTCTAATTTAGGTGTTTTTGAAGTTAATGGATGTGATCTTTGTTTTTTTTTTTTGGGATAAGTTAGTTGGGATATAATTATAATAAAAAAAAGGACACCAAGGGGGTGACACCCATGTACAAAAGAGAGCTAATTAACTCTTAGACTGTCTTGAAATATTTTATCCACAAAAAGAAGGAAAGTCATATGTTGGTGGCAATGTAACCCTTGATGCCAACTATACAACCACCTCTAAAAGCGAAATTTGAAGTCTTGGTGATTTCAACAGTGAACAACCAACACTTCTGGCAGTCTTGGTTTTCTGCTGTCAACGTAAAACCTTAGCATAGGCTCTTCTGTTGGCTTTTTGATAGTTTTTTTACTGGCTTATGAACTGTGTTGGGTTTTGAGAAAGAAAGGATGACTTTAGAATCTAAGTTATGAAAAAGAATTATTGCCTTTACTTTCTGTTTTCTCTTTTTCGTACCTTCCAAAGATAATTGAGATTTAAATCAAGACGTTTTCCTTTCAAAAGGCGGACATTTTCTCTCCTTCCAAATGTTCCTCCAACTAGTCAATGGTTTCAACAACAACAACAACCAAGTCTTATTCCCAAAATGATTGGGGAATGGTTTCATAAGAGTAAATTGAAAATAAGTTACGTAAAATAGAGGACAAGGAGCCAACCATAGAAATCCAGTGCAGATGAGATAGTTCTGATTATGTTTTGTTAACGTTGACTAAAAGACTGTTGATCTTCTCTATATTTTAAAAGCCTCGTTATTTTTTATGCTGGAACAATTTGGACCATCCTCTTTGTCTAGTGTTTAGATCGTATCTCCTCCCTTGTGTGTGTGCGGCGTTTGTTTGTGTATGTGAGACATGCATACTTGAATGGTTTCTCAGTTTCTTGTGTTATACCCTCTTCATCTCTTTTTTTAAGCAGATTTTTCCTTGTATATATGGTATGTCGGTCTTAAGTTGTTATGGATCTTGATATTCTCAGGTTTATGCGTTGATGTCATTTTTGTCACTGGTTAAACCTGACAGTTCCATCTATTTCGACTCTCTGAGAGAAATGTAAGTGCAACGGATAATATCCTTCTATTTTGCTGTTCAAGCTACACTTTTTTTTAAATTTTTTCATGGTGACTTTTCTAGTTTAAGTTTTTTGTTTTGTTTTATTTTATTTTGCAGGCCTATTTAGTTGATTCTTGCTTTATGTATTCTTCTTTTCTTGGTGGGATTATTATTTTCAACTTTTGATTTCTCTGGTGCTATTTATTTGATTGAAATAAAAATGTCTACAAATGTATATCATATTAGCAATACGTGAGATCTCCTGGGTTTGAAAAGGGGTGGTAGTGCTGGGTAGTGTAGTCTTTAGACACTCATTTGGTCTTGTTGTAATATTTTCAGAGTTGATCCTAAAATGTTGAAATAATTGTTAACAGCATCACTGCTCCTCCTGAACCGAATCTTGTTTGTGCAGTACTTTGATGTTATCATATGACGTATTTGAGGTTTAAAGATATGACTCAGACAAGTTGTCGACACTATTCTATTTTGCAAGACTGTATTGTAACTGTATGTGAATTTATATATTATCTCGTATAGATTCTTAATTTTTGATATGAATTTTGAACTTTGGCAATGATCTTTGGTTTTTTGTGTTCTTTTAGTTGGTAATTTTCCTTGTATCTTGATTTGTGTGATATTACATATAGCATCACTTGCTTTATTATCTCATATAGCATCCTTCTCTTGTAGAATCCGCTGCTAGCTGATCTCTCTTGATTGGCTGAGCCTATATTCGTCTCTATTTGGTGCATGGCTGCTCTGTTTTCTTACCAAATAGTGTTCAACGGCTTTTGTTTGAAATGGCTACTCTGTTTTTAATGTTCTTGGTTTTTGTAAGTGATTATGCATACTTATATGTTACTACAAATATGCGAGGGCTCATATTGCTCTTTGTTTGTGATGATCATTCACATCTGGCTTTTTCATTGTCCTAATTGGACCAGATAATGATCATGGAATTGAGTTTGGGTATCTTTCAATGGATGGAATTTCACTCCAAATTGTTTATTTCGTGGTTACAGATATGAAGCTTGGGTAATCTATAATTTCTTGTCTCTGTGTCTAGCATGGGTTGGCGGCCCCGGGGCTGTTGTGCTAAGTTTGAGTGGGCGAGTTTTGAAGCCCTCAGTGTGCCTGATGACCTGTTGCTTTCCTCCAATGCCACTGGATGGGTAAGTAAATATCTGATAGAAGCCCTCTTTTGCTGAACTCATAATTTCTCAAGACTTCGGTTCAGTTGCTCTGCAGTAAGAAACATAGAAGGGATGAGCATGAAATCATGACTAAGTACAGGCATAGTTCATCTATTTTTATATTGGGAGATCTAAGACAATGGAGAAATTTCGCTTTTACGTTATAGTCATTTGAAAACTTTGACCCTCTAGATTGTTGTTGCTTCTCACTGACCACACTGATGTGTGTTTATCGTATGCATTGATTTGTATGTTAATGGAACTAATGAAGTTGTTATGTTACTTTATCTGTTAACAGGCGTTTCATTCGAAGGTGTAAACAAGGGTGTCTGCAGTTTGTAATTTTGAAACCCATTTTGGTGGCAGTGACATTTATACTTTATGCAAAGGGAAAGTATGAAGATGGAGACTTCAGTGCAAAGCAATCATACCTTTATATAACCATAATTTATATCATTTCATATACCGTTGCCCTCTATGCACTGGTCTTGTTTTATGTGGCGTGCCGCGATCTTCTTCACCCCTTCAATCCTGTTCCTAAATTCGTCTTGATAAAATCAGTTGTTTTCTTAACATACTGGCAGGTAAACTATCTCCACCTCCCAATGTTATGTAGTTGCCGTCTTTAATTATTTTTATTTGTCTTGAATGATTTTTGTAGCTGTGAAGAGATAACCTCTACTTTTAAAAGAAGCTGCATACATTGATTGAAATTATATGGGGAAGGGGATAGCTGGCAGATCCAATGATAAATTGTGATGTAGTTGGTGTATTTTTATCTGTCTTGAAGGATGTTAAAAGTGTTAGAGAACCTGAAGAAGGTGAAGTGAAGGAGTGTATTAAATCCCATCGAAAGACAGAGACTTGGACGTATAGTGAAAGTTCAATTGCTTGTGAAATTATAATAGGATTATCTGTAAACCGCCCCAATCCTTAGCCTGTAGACGGATTTTGTGATAATACTTGAAGTAGGAAACCCACCGGCATGGGATGTGTCCTATTTATCTGTTTGCTTACATGTTCTTCTGTGAGTGAAGTCTCTTAGTGGATTTAGTGATGCGGCCAGGGCCGTCTTGGAAGTTTTAGGGGCCCTGTGCTGAACATTAAAAGTCGGGGCCCCTGAAACTAATTGTTCAGCGATTTTTTTTTTTCTCAAAAATAAATTGTATCTTGTTAGCACGGCAAAACTGAACACTAATAGAAATAGAAATTAGAATCGAGAGGGATATTATCAAAAAGTAGCACCAAAACTTAATATTTGATGGTGGGCCAATAGGGTATGTTAAAACTACAAAAATGCAGCGCCGTTGCTCCAACTCTGGTTGGATTAATGGGCATGTGGTGTAATATCCGCTGTGCTATAGGTAAAGTGTTGATTAATTGGGTCTATATATAGTATATATTCGGGCCCCAAAATCAGGGGGCCCTGTGCCACCGCACGGGCTGCACACCATGATAGCCGGCCCTGGATGCGGCTTACCCTCATAGTTTTTAGTGTCCTGGAGCACAACTGGCTCATGATTTTAGGCTCCCGGGTTGTATTTTAACCCAGGTCTGTTAAGGTACATGCTATGCTCTGCTGTGGTTCTGCTACTATATTCTGGGGAAGCACTAGAGTGAGTAGTAGAAAACCACATATTTTGTTTACTTAAATTAACTAGACACCTCTAAAAGCACATTTTTTTGCTCTGGCCTGAGTGATTGGAAATTCATCTCTAGCCAAGTTTCGCATGACAACTGGTGCTTCTTTCATGGTCTGAGAAACATAATGGCTCTCTTATTCGTTTCCTCTGCTTGTGAAGGAATAAGTGTTGGCTGATTTTATGCAAAATTTATTGCTCTGTGCAGTTCTGAATGATCTTCCCCTTCCCTAATTAGGCGTGTTTAGAGTGGTCTTCTCTCCTTAGTAGGCCAGTTCTGAATGATATTATTCTTTTCCTATTTGTATGTATTTGTGGTCATTGTTGTTTGTGAACCCACATCTACAAATTAACCGTGCAAAATGGAAGTGGTAAATCATAGAGAATTCGACGGAGTGTTTAAAAGTTTCTTAAAAAGTTAGTTAGGAGCTATTACTCAAATATTTTCAAATGGACACTCTAGAAATTTAGTGTTGTGCAACTTTGTCATTAAGGACTAAATAGTCGAGCTACTAACCTGTGATCAAGATAAGTAGTTCATGGGTTGCATATTCAGAAGATAAATTAGCAGCCCGACATACCAACAAGCTCTCGTATAGTTGTATTACAATGGTTAACCTGTACTCCGTATACATTTGATTCTTGTTACACTGTTTGTTCTCTTGGCCTTAGACGCGTTGGGGCACTGTTAAAGGTGTTTACCGTCACCAGTGATATAATTTGGGGAAGAATGTTGTTAGTTATATTTTAATATCTCCATGGAGCAAAAACCAAGACATTGAAGATTTTGTATAGTGTGTTGTGTCTACACTTTACACCTCTGTGTTTGTATGAATAGGATGTAAGGTGGACTGTTTTTTTACTTCCATTAACTAAGCATTGATGATCTTGCATACTGTGTTCCGTTTACACCTCTGTTTTTGAATGTCTATGGATTGGTACTTCAATTTCTGTAGACTCCTAATATCTGTGCAAATAAATAGGACGGTCATCCAAGGACCAGTAATTGATTTAGAATTAAGTTTGTAAATGTATTTGCGTTGTGGTATTGTCAAAGAAGTACATGAGACTTTGACACTGATGTTCCATCTATTGTCTAACTATAACTTTTGTGTGTTCTAGGGTGTGCTGGTCTTCCTTGTTGCTAAATCCGGATTTATAAAAAATGCGCAAGACGCTGCAGATTTTCAGAATTTTATAGTATGTATTGAGATGTTGATGGCTGCCGTTGGCCACTTCTATGCCTTCCCCTACAAGGAGTATGCCGGTGCAAACATAGGGGTATCTCCTGGATTAACAGGAAGCCTTGCACATGCATTGAAATTGAACGACTTCTACCATGATACTGTTCACCAGGTGAATCCCTCTTTCCTTTTTTGTATCTTGATTTTCACGCCACTACATAAAGCTGTTATATTGCTGATAGAAGGTAGAATTAATGCTCGATTGTGGAAGTTCAACCGATGAAATTGATGAATCATCTCCAAAGATATTGTTAATATTTTATTGCCACTAGATACGCTGATTACTTGAAGCCCTTGTTGCCCTTTTGGGGTCGATTACTTTGTTTCTCTGTGTACCATGTCCCTTTGATGTACAAAGGATGACTGATCGTTTCTACAATACTCCGCAGTTTGCACCAACCTATCACGAGTATGTGCTATACAACCATGGCGAGGGTGAAGAAGGACCAAGGAAATACAGGTCACGAACATTTGTGCCCACCGGACAGGAGATGGATGCTGTCAGAAGAAATAAGCACTTATATGGGAACAAGCTTGACGATATTCAACTCTCTAGCCAGTCATCCTCTGCCACAAGCACGCCGACAAATCCTTTGGAAGGAGTAGAATTATCTTCAGAAAATATGAAGTCTTCTCTTCTTGTGGATACTACAAATTCTGTCACAGTCCCATATGATATGACTCTTGTTGATCTCGACCTTTCCAGTTATCCGTCAAAGGTTCCTGCTGCCAATGACACGTCGAAAAGGTGACAAGTCCAAAGCTACCTGGGTAGGTAGTCGTCAGGTATTGCTTTATGTTGTAAACACGTTTGTTTGAAATAGCAACCTTCATTGATGAAAAATTGAAAATAGTGTGAATATTCCTAAATCCAGTTCTCTGTTACAACGATACAAGTCCACTGCAAGTACTTCATCTGGAACTATGATTTTGTTGTGTTCAACCTCTGCGGCCCTGTATATATTCGATGTTTGGATTCTGCTCTTTTGCGACCACCCTCTGCTTGCACTTTCTTGCATTGCCTTACAGTCTTCTATCTCACTTGTGAACTCTTTCACATTTTGCTGCGCTTATGTCTGGCAATTATGAGAACTGGCCTGTGTAAATGCAAGTAACATGGTTTCTTGACGAAGTAAATTTCGAGGATACGAGTGGTATGTTATCTGCCACGGGATTCAGTATATTAGGATAAAGCACCTCATCCGATTATGACGAGTTTATTCGCTCCCAGTTGAGATTGATTCAAGATGTAGGAATGTATTGCTTGTTAAAGTTTTTAAGGGCTTCCTCTACTATCCAAAACAGAAATCTTTGGAGGGAAATATCTAATTGTACTTTCTTGAAGTAACCTATTCACAGCCAGATGGTATCATTTATAGCTTCAGCTACAAGACAGTGTGAAGTTATCGCTCATTCACGATAGTCACTAAAAGATGGTCAGGCTAGCAACATTCTTGTCTAGTTGTATTAAGTATATTTGAAGTAGGTGGCTTGGCTTTATTCTTATTACGGTGATTAATGAATAGTACGGATGATATGGAGAGGTCTATTCTGAAGCATGAATTTATCGTCAGTCTTGTCTTTTCCTCAAAAACGGGAGGAGATTTTTCCAAGCATTTTATGTGAATTCTAGGATAATGGTTTTTTTTTCTCGGAAAAATAATCTCTTCTAGAATCCATACTTCCAACCTTTTTTTTTTTTTGTTTTTTTTTTGTGATTTGCTGATCATATGTATGTTCACGGTAATCTATTCTCCAAGATAATGTATCTCATCCTTTCCATGTATAGGCGTCTAGCGGATGAGCGTATCCTTAGGTCAAAGTTGAGAACCGTGTGCAAGATCTTGTTTTTATTGCTCATTGACGAAGTGACCTTATTTTGTTATTGATTAAGTCGTATACGAGGACTCGAGCAGTCGCTTCAAACTTAAGCAGGTGAATTATGCCTATCTAAAATGTCATAGTTAAGAGACCACACTCCTAATTCTATTGACTTCTTTAACTTTTGATGTTCGTTTCATCTGTTTCTGAGAAATGTTCATTCCGAGAGTCTTTAATAACTGTCTTTTTAATACGCCGATTTTCATCCACCTAGAAACGCTTAGTGCTCTTGCTTGGTTCTTTTAATCTTTTATGTTCGATTTAAATGTCTTTACGTTCTCATGACAAATATAAAGAGACATGAATGAAATGGAGGGACTGAGAGAGTACTATTGTTCATCAACGTAAAAATGCAATTTGGTCGATGTAAAATAAAAAAAGGGATCACAGTGGTTAATTTGTTGAGTTCAGGTGAGAATACATAGTAATTCTGTTGATCAGACTTTGAATAGTACAGAACTTATTCACATGAAAAGACCAACGCAAAGATCCCAAATTAAGCTTATTGTATAGAGAAAAGCCATATACTCTGTTAGTCTGTTTATTTATAGATGATGACAGAATGCTTACCTGTTATTATAGAAGTGGATATGATATCATGGATTCATGGTTGAGTATCCTAAATTCAGGTCCTACTACAATGTATCTCAAAACTCATTGGAACTAATTGTACCGTTGGCTCTCTTGCAGTTGCGCCTAATTCGATATTACATATACTCCCTCAGTCCCACCATTTCTCAAAATTGCTTATGTTTAATTTGAATACGCAACAAGACTTAAAAGTAATATCAAACATAAATAACATAATGAAAGTAGGAACAGATCCTAACCGTCATTTTAGGCATTGGGACATGCATCTCATGTTGACAATCTTTCCTAGAGTAGTAAGTTAAAATCGGCCGAGTGGGAGGTTCTTTCAAAAACTGAGTTCATTTTTACGGTTAGCGTTCATTTTACTGCACTAGCAAAATTTTACTACTGACACAAATGATTTTACAGCATGACTTTTTCATCACAAATTAATTTTACTACTCCAAACTCAATTTTACTACTATTGACTTAGTTTTACATTGTAGACAGAATTTTTGTGTCTACACTATAGACCTTTAGCAATGTCCTTCAAATACGTAACATTTCCCACTCTACGTACTAAACAACTTCAATTTGGTTCTTATGCAAAATTAATGAATGATCCAAGTCAATGCGTTGCTTATCCATACGAGAGATCCACTAAAGATATGGTCTCCCTCATATCCTCTCCACTTTTTCATGCTTCCATGCTTTTCTTACCAAATAATAATGCATAGAGATGAAGTAAATTTAGGCTTAAAGCGCAAATTGTAGGATTTGGGTTTACAACTTTTATTATGTGGTGGCCCTTTTCTGCATGCATTTTTGTTTTTGTTCGGTTGGAAAATTAAATTATGCAACAACACCATACTTTATATTTTAGGGAAAGTTAGGTATATTTTGAATGATACTTCCGTTCACGCAATTGAGTTGATTGCTATGCTCATCACCCTAAAATGTGCCTCGCAACATATATACTTCTCTTTCTCCTTCGTATAATGGAGGGTTGCAATCGAAAACCCGCAACTTTATTATTTTGTTTGAACTTATAGACGATCATGTAGCCTTTTTATTATATTGAACAAATAAGAGTTGATTTCACAAGATACATTATTTCCGTTTAGATTTTGTTATTATGATCTCTATTATTAGGGCATATTATTGTAAATACAAGGGTGGTATGTTGGTAATATCGTCTTTAACGAGATAGTGACTAAAGACATTAACGGAATGCATTTTTATAACTCAATTATTATAAGATTGGTTGGTATTTCGTGATCGATATGATGAATCACTTTTACAACATTATTGCTCAATGCTCTTATAACACACAATCTTTAATTATAACACTAGAGATGGTATTATAGTGTCTTATATTGAAGTTGTCCTTTACAAGTAGATGTCATTTGAGATTCGTAAGTTGTAGTTATATACATAAGGAATAATGATCGATGCAATCCCAATCTTTAATTTGTTGTTGCACAAATTAAAACACATGTCATGATCATATTGAGGAGGGAAACAGACCCTCCAATACACTAATATAATTAAAGAGGCCGGGTCCAATACCCTCCAATAATTCTCCAATTTGACCTACTAGATCTTAAACAATAACTATAGATATTACGATTTTGTGAGTACTATTACAACTAAATAATTCAGTACATGTAAAGATGTTATATCGGCGAAAGTGGCGATTTGCCCCCTAAACTTTTATCAATTGTACAATTAAACACCCTAACTTTTAATTGAACAATTTACCACCTTAACTTTTCAATTCGTGCAATTTTACACCTACCTCTATTTTTCAACTAATTTGTGTATTAGAAACATTTTCCTATATTCACAAAATTTATAAAAAGAACATTATACAGTAAAAATACAGCACATATACGTGAAAAAAATTATACATCATCTATTGCAAAATACAAATAACAAAAGAGGAACCTAAAATCATTTGCTCAATTTTTCCATCTCCAACTTAAATCCCACATCATGTTCTTAAATATGAACTGGGTCTGTTTAATTAATTTATTTTTTAATTTTTATTTTGGGGATTGGTTGATGAAAAGGAAAATGTCGGTTTAAGAAGCTACTCTCATGTGGTTGCTTTGTGAATGCACAACTTTAAGTGAGAGATATGAATTGTTGTGTCCTGTTAATGGTGTGTTGTTTTGTTGGCGGACATTAGGCCACAATAACTACAAGGTCCAGCAAAAAAAAAAACACTACAAGAAGTCGACTTTTTTGATCTTGGGGGGTTGATGTAACGAGATTAATGATGGTATAAGCTTGAGGTACTGTATAAAAATCGTATATGTGCTTGTATTTTTACTGTATAATGTTCTTTTTATAAATTTTGTGAATATAGGAAAATGTTTATAATACATAAATTAGTTGAAAAATAGAGGGAGGTGTGAGATTGCACGAATTGAAAAGTTAAGTTGGTAAATTGTTCAATTAGAAGTTAGGGTCGTTCTATTTGTAATTAATCTATCATATATCACGTCGTCGTTCTAGCCAAATATGAACAACTCAATTTCATTGCTTTAAGAGTAGGTCAGTAATTACATATTAATCCAAAAAAAATGACGTGCTAATGAGGATATGTTAGTTGTAGGATTTAAGGACTAGAGTATTAGCGTTGACCTATGATTAATTGTGTGTATGAAGCTAAAAGAGTAAAGAGTAGGTAAGAAATGCTCATCTGCCATCTATCGTCTTCTCTCTTAATTAGCATGTTTCATTCGCCGCCATCCGCTACTTAACTTAAGACATGCATGTGTTACTAATTACATAAAATGATAAAACATTACTACCCAATTTCTATATTATGATAAGATTACTATACTTTATCTTCTTTAATGCAATGGAGTCTTGATCAATTTTCCCTGCACTATACTGCTGCACACTTTCGGGTTCACGCGTTAGAAAAACGATTTATATGTGAAACTTTTTACAACTAGCTAGTCACTCTTACGGGATGTATATGTCAAAGAAAATTTAGATTATATTTGCATATATTAGTAGCCGAGTACGTACGGATTAGGTACGAACTATCATCTACTCCACCAGCTAGTGAAAGACGGAAAATAAATAGCATTGAAGATGAAACATGGATTAAACGTGAAAATTGAAGATGAATCAAGACAAGCACACAAAAACATACTCCGTATTAGTATAGGCAAGCATTACAGCCGAAAGCCGGAGAGAGCGATGCATGGTTACCAAAAATAAATCACGTAATGCATGTGACTACATCCATCCTTGCTCAATGTAATTCCTTGAATATGCCTTTCATTATCCAAAAGCAAGGAAAAAAGAAAAAAGGAGGAGCTTTAAATTTCTCTGGTCGAATTTCAATCTTTAAGATTCACGCAATTGTCAAACGTTCTAAACTTGTAAATTACGAGTGCGTTTTCTGTTCACGCACCCCTAAATATGCAGACATTAGCCAATACTCGAATATATAATTAAAAATGTTTAACTATGACTTGGTAATATCCTAGCTAGTAGCTAGATCATTAACGAGTAATTTTAAAATAACCAATCTCATTAGATCTTTGAGAGGGTGTGCAATGTCAAAATCATTGAGCATGTTGATTGGGAGCTACTCTTATAACAAAAATGTCAGATTGCCTTAAAATCAAGTGGAGTTTGTAGAATACAATACCGAGTAAAATTGTACTAATTTTTACAACGGGTTTTCGATCTATTGTATGTGCGGCCACTGATGAGCATATGTTAATTACTCCATAAGTGTTAATTTAATTAATTTCTTCCCTGATTTGTGTGAGATTTATTTCACATTTAAACCAGCAAGATCTCATATCGGAACTATCTCTTAACATGTGACCAATGGGTACGCAATAAAAAACCGTTTTTAATAGTTGAACTATTTATTTGATCTAGATTTAATTTCCAATATAAGAGTAAAACGAAATGTGAACAATTTCATTTTCCCCTAAATAAAGGAGAAGCAAGCTAAGCAACACCACACCCCCCACCTTCCACAAAATGACTTCTCCAATTCCCAACCTCTTTATATATTTTCATTCAATTGGAACAAACTTTACCAATTAAATTCCATTACAAAAATACCCCATATATTTAATGTCATTTCCTAAGTTTTTACTCCGTATTTCACTATATATACACCCTTCTTTCCCCATTTCCCACCAATCCATGTTCCAACTATTTATTTCCTCATTCTCTCATTTCCAAACTTAAACACTTGCCTCTTCCCATGGCAACCCTAGCCATGGCCCACAACCAGACCCATTTGGCTCCGATCTTCCGAACCGATTCCGGAACCTGGTTCCAAACCAACGGAGAACTCCAAACCAGCTACATGGAAAAAAGACAGCTCTTCCTTAGGAGCTACCAGTTCAGTAGGAAGCAAAGCTTCGGGGAGAAGCTAAAGGGGTCTTTGGTTCGGGTTAAGCGTCTCTTTTCGGTCCGGCTTCGCTCCGCTCGTAGGCTACGTAAGGTGGTTTGGTCCGGTCTACGCTATGCTATTTATAGTAAGAAGAGGAGGTTGTCTAGGCTCGTAAATTACTACTACAACATCAATAGTAGTAACAAAAATAGTAAGAATAAATATAAGTATGAGGTTTTTCATAGATCTAGTAAAAATAATAATTCTAACTCTTCGTGTTTCTGGTAGAATTATTTAATTTGGACTGTACTAACTTTTTATGTTCATTGTAGAACCTTTGTTTTTTTTTAGTGAGATTATTACTCCATTCATTTAATATTATTGACTAATTTGTTTAACATGTTGTGTTCTTAATTCCCTTTATTCTTTTTATTGTTTTGACCATGATTACTCTGTTTTTACTTTGCAATTACTAGTAAATACAGTATAAGTTTGTGGTCTTGATACAAGTTTAAAGCGAGAAATATGCGCACATGTTAAAGTTGGTTGACGTGAGTGCCTTTAATCGATTGGTATGTAACTCTTGTAAATGAGCCAATGTCGAGATGAGTCTATTTGTTATGTCGACTTTAAACTCGAAAGAGATTGCATACTCTGGCCGAGACAAAAGAAGCAAATCACTGGTTGAATGATTAAAGATATGTGATACCAGATTATTATCAAGTACTACAGTTGTCGTACCAGGCCAGGGTTGAATTTTCCATGGAGAAAAAACTTCCATCCAAGAGTATTACTGGTATGTGTTGTGGCAAAATTACCCTTTGTGATGAAATTATAGGATAAATTAGTTTCATTTCACATAAGGGTACTTTTGTCCGAACACATGAGTTTTCTTCCTCGGAAAATCACCTCGCAAAGTCGTACTTTACTACTAATTGTTTGAAACCCTCTTTACGTGAATTATACAGGTCTTTGCTTGCAAATCGATAGAGTAGTACGGAGTAACATTTTACTCCATTCATATCATGGAAATAATAATTCCCCCCTTCTTTAAAAATTAAGAGCTAGTAATTTGACCCATAAATAAGGTGTGAGTCGTGTGACTCCATTGACGTATTTGTCCCCTTCGTTTTTAGGCCGTTGATATATCGATCTAGTTTATATTACTTTGATCAGTCTCTCACACATTGACATTAAATATTAACTTCTTAAGATAGCGAAAGTTTAAAAACATGAAAATTAGTACTCCGTAGCTAGCTTAACTTCATCGAGTCACTCTTTAGCTACTCGTCAATAAAATTAAAATCAAAGTCATTCTTTAGCTAGCTACCAAAGAGAAAAAGGATCCGGCCGCCTTGAGGTTTAATAGGGCATTCTAGATATTTTAGCTAACGTCGATTTTTTTTTCTTTGGTTCAAGATTGAAAATGTTTGAAACATAATAATTCCGGAGGTGGTCAATTTATAAAGTACTAAGAAAGCTATATGGTGGAGATTGATTTGTATTATCTAGCTACTTAAATTAGGTCTGTTGTTGCATACTTGCATGAGTACCATGTAGCGTATGCAGCTACCTGTTATGACACTTAAACTCTCATTATGAGAAGCATCAAACACATGATCGATTCGTATTACTTTCGATACGTCTACTTTGCTTCTCGTGCTCAACACTTGGATCAATTGGTAAGGAATCGTCGCTCCAATATAACTGGATTCAAGCCTAATACCTCTTGAGAGTAGTATGCCGCTGGTGATAATTAAGATTTGCTAGAAAGAGTTTTGTTGATGGTCTTTTTGACCATGCATATTATACATATACACGGTACTTGAACTCTATTGAAATGAATAATGGAGCAAATCAGAAAAAAGAAAAGATAAAAAGAAAAAAAGAGATCTTATGTCATACTCTTATATACTCGGATTTTAAATATATTATTTCACGCCAACTATGTTAGACCCGTGAATCGGTAAATGACAACTTATTAATACATACATTGCCATACCTTATCTAGCTTCAAGAAGACATACAATTTAGGATCCACTCTTGTTAGTTCATACAGTTGATTATAATACCTCATCATCTTCTAGAGTTGTTGCAACTACGAGTTGTTTATATATATAATATAGGACATACATTGGTTATGGAATTCCTTGAATTTTAAATAGTTTTATTTTGAATCAATCCAAAAATGTGTTAGAATTGCTTACAACTTCCGAGTATGGACAGAAAAGAAGGTCTCGTTTGTAGGAGGTTATGCACATTGCGAGGCCAAATTTGGGTTCTATATGGTCTCCACATGGACCATGTATTTCATCAAGGTATCGTACATTGTGGCCAAAACTTTTATATTACGATTTACAAAAGCAAATCAAAGAGCATAACTGCAAAGTTGGAATGGCAATCAAATTTGCTTAGTTAGGGAAAAACAAGCAAGTCTTTAGACGTTTGTCCACATTATAGAGGCTTAAAATGTAGACACAATTAATTTCCCTATAATACATGTTTGTAAAAGTGAGTTAGTAGAGTAAAATTGAGTTTAGAGTAGAAAATTTAATTTGTAAGGAAAAATTCAGGTAGTAAAACTATTACTGATATATAAAAAACCTCTAGCATTGACCGTGAGCTCTTGTTGTCCAAATGAAATGGAACTTAATATTAACTAAAGTACCATGTTTTATTAATCATCTTCATTCTTAAATTTTATTTATTTTGAGTTGCAATTACAACAAAATCTTGTTATCTATAATTTAATCACTGAAATGTTCGGTTTATTAAGCTATTAAACTCTTTCATCACGATTTTAGAGAATCATACGAGACTTCCATAACTCTCATTGTCATTATATATTCTCCGTATGAGTTTGAACCTTATTCTGATCTTCAAATCAAAACCAACACCGGAAAAGTGCACGTTTAATATATTGTCATGGTCCAGATTTGACCTGTGATCGATATATGACATTTGAAGCTAGTGTAACGTGCATAAGTGCATTTGGCTATTTACTTGAGCTAACTAAGTCAAACTTAGATTACCCTAAAGAAGTAAAGAACTATATATCCACCATAAAATTAGTAGAAAAATACTCTACACCAACTTTCCAACATACACGCATGCCTTAGCTGTGCATTGCTTTGAATTTAATTTTCACAGCTGCTACCCTTTTATGTTTTTCCCGTCTTTTCGTCAACTTAGGAGCAGTAACTTTTTTCCGTAACTTTCCTTGCAAAGTTGTTGCTAAACGTAACTTTTTTTTTACTAACGTAACCTGTCCAAATACCTATACTACCCTTATATCTCCCAAAATTACAAATTATACCCCATTCATTATTTCATCTCCTTCATTAGTTATCTCCCTATATTATGTCATACTGACATTATTCTTCATCATCCTCTATTCATCATCGGATCAAGATCCTCTGGAGTTATTTTTCCTAGAGTTCCCTGGAGTTTACTTGAAATGGAAAAATAAATTTATGAATGTCTTCTTTTAAATAAGGAAAAACACTACATGATAGAGTAATGTTTCCATTTCAAGTAAACTCCAGGGAACTCCAGGAAAAATAACTTCAGAGGATCCAGATCCATTCATCATCACGTGCATTATCTTCCGCCAAATTAGTTATCTCCCTATATTATGTCATACGGAGTAGTTTTTACATTTTCATTGGATTTCTTTCTCTAACCCAAATTTCATTCACCTTGGAGATATTGTATGGAGCTGATGCCTCAACTCCATAAATATTGCATGAAATCAATAGCGAAACTGAGGACCATTATTTTTACTCAATACATAGTGTTCATAAGTCCATAACTTTTTTTTTTTTTTTTTTTGCATTAGAATCTAATTTAAACTTTGTTAAATTGATTAGGCTAAATTATCTAAAAGTTGTAGGGAGAAGATATAATTAAGGGTAAAGTAGGAAGAAATATAGAAAAAATAGGTTACAGTAGTATTTTTTAGGTTGCGTTTAGCAACACCCGCAAGTAATACCAAGTACTATAGGAGTGTAGGGCCAATTTTATTACAATAGGCCAGGCGACCATAATAAGTTCACAAGGCCCAAAACCAACGGCGTGTTTAGGAGTTCCCTTAGCCCAACCCAAAATGGTGTCGTAATCGGAGAGGAGTATTGAGAATTGCAAGTCCGCTCATCATAACTCATTAACTCACATGGGTGAATGTAAAACTCAATAATAAACGATAAAGATTGTACAATTATTGAGATTGTACGTAAGCTATAGTTTGATTCAGATGTATGAATGTTGTTAGTGACTCGTCCTAATCGGGTTGTAGGAATCGTAAAATGCTAAACATAGCTAAGATGTAAAAGGCGGTCTCATAGTGGAATTAAAGGAAAAGTAAAGCCCAGCAAAGAATTTCCTGCTAACCACATTTTAGAGAAAGTCTTAAGTGCCAAACAAACCCAACAAGTTAGTTTATAAAATGAATAGCCAATTAGCCGTAGTACTATCAGATTTCACCACCTGCAGAACAGTTCAGCTGATTGCTCCTTAGCACGTACCCCCGGCACCGCTATCATTCACATTTTGGTCGAATTTTAACGCAATCGACACTATTTGTACAATTGCAGGTATTGTAATCGAAACAGAAACGATCAGTCCTAATTGGGTTGTAGTGTAACTTGAATTGTAAGAGAAAATTATTCAAAGGATTGCACATTTTCAGCTGATCAGAATCAAGTACCAATAAATTAAACCCAACAAACCACATTCAGATAAAAGTCTTAAAGCCAACAAAAGGGCAGTCCACAAAATGACTGACCAAAATATCAGATTTCACCACCTGAAAAACAGATCAGCTGTTGCATGCTGTTGTTGCTCTTTTGTACGTCTCTCCCATCCTCCAGGACAGCAATCATACGCATTTTGGTTAACGATGATAAATTGATAATGTCACCTGATCGAATGAAGCAAGAACATACAAAAAAAATCGCGTCTAACGTGTTTCATGCCCTTGAGAGGAGCGGGTGCTCGGAGCTCCTCTTCGTAGTAGCTCAGTTTATTTCCTTGCTTTGTTGCAGTTGTTTGTTGTAACTCTTTGTTTCTTTTCTTGTTGGTGTGTATTAACTTTGTAACTTCGTTTTTATTTCTTTCTATTGACTCCGGAATTCCAAAAAAAAAAAAAAAAAAAACGTCGCATGGTCTTTTAATTTTTCAATGGGCACAACTAAATTGAAGGCAGTACATACTATCACGTAAGTTCATATATATTCAAACCAAACACAATATTCTAAAAAAAAAACAATAATAGACTTAAATCAAACAACTAGGAAGTACAAGTTTATTTTTTAGATTCAAATCAAACGTAAAGAAATAAAAGAAATGTAGCACGCAAGAAATATAATCATCTATCATCATATCGAGGCTTGAGACGAGAATGCGGCGGTTGGGCGAGCCTCAATTTTCTTAAAACTAACGTAAACAGTGTTGACACGACGTCCGGAGGCCTCCTCGGTGTCGATCACAAGAAACAACCGTAGTTTCCCGGTGTTGAAATACATCCCAACATTTTTACCGGAATCAACATGTTGGATGTTATAGTAAGTAGTTCCGTCAGCATAGACCATCGCTTTTACAAACTTGAAGTCTATAGGCTTCTGCCCAAAATCAGACCCAATGTTGCCCCCCGTTTTCACGTACCATAGCCCTTTATCTGAAGTTAGATCCCCATCAACCAACTGCCACCACGGTGAGTCTGTAGTGCACACTTTACCGAAATCATTATAAGTCTCGTCGTCGGCTTTAATATAAACCGGCGTGTCTTCGAAGATGGTGTGTTTATTTGCATCTGATACTTGGAATTGGAACGACGGATACTTTAGCCAAGGTGGGCAACTAGTTCTAGTACACGTAAAATTGTTCTGGACGACGTAAGGTGGGCAATTGTGATGCATGAGCCCTATGTGTTTATCTAAAAACATGGCATCAGTGTAGATTTTGTATGAGGTTAATTCTTTCAATGGGTTTCCACTCGAGTCCAATACTTTTGGGGCCTCAGCCACGGTCGTCACCGTGGCTGAGGAACCCTTCCAAAGGCAAAGAAGAATCATGAACAAAAACTCATGTCCTCGTTTCATCTTTGGTTTGAGCTTTGAATATATTTTAATCAAAGAAAAAAAGTAATTAGTAGTGATGATGTTGGTGATGAGTAAGGATGAAGAGAAGGGTTATTATTATGGATGTGATACAACATTGTTGCAACTATCTTAGGTATTTATAGATAGATCAATAATGTTATTTTGTCTTATATAGAGTATGTGTTGTTCATGAGATAGTTAACATATATAGTTACATTTGCTCCGTGAAACCAAATGTTAACATGCCTATAGGTCGCATGCTCTTACATATATACTCTATAT
>JBBYHQ010000007.1:5229624-5240662 GCA_038382645.1 Spergularia azorica | reverse complement strand
GATTGAACATTTTTCAATCCAACCCATTTTGTTTAATATTTATTTTTTGAGCCCTATTTCGAAAAAAAATTCTTAAATTAGCCATAATAACACCAAGACATTCAATAAGAGTATAAAACCATTAACTTAGGGCTCGTTCGGTATCACTGCCGTTTTCAATTTTTGTTTTTTTTTTTTTGTGTAAAAAATTTAGTTAAATAAGTTACAAAATTACCTTTAAATTGTTTGGTTCTATATTAGTCATATAGAAAATGAAAACTGACAACTGACAACTGAAAACCACTTTTTCTGATTTCAAAAACGGGACTTTGGTTTTCAAAAAAACTGAAAACTGAAAACAGAAAACGATACCAAACATGCCCTTAATTTTCATCATGTGCAGTACAGCCAAACAATTTGAATAAAAATTGGACGTATGTAAACTCTCATTTTCTTATCATCAACAAAAACCAGTGGCTTTTCTAGGCTTCAAGTTCAAGCAAAGAGGGAGATTTCATTCAATTCATGGCGTTCTCCTCAAGTCTCTCGAATCCTCAGACACTCTCATGCTTCTCTTCTCTCCCACAAACCAGCAGAATCACCAATTTTCGACGCCGATTATCAGTTAAAGCTGTAAATACTTCTGAAGCGGAGACTAAACAGAAACCACAGGAGATTCAACCTGTTAAAAAGCCCCCTAAGCCTGTCTACTCAAGTGTGTATTTCCTGCATTTTCTTTCATACTTGTTTTACTTGACCTCTGATCATTAACCGCACAGTCTAGTCTGAATACTAATCATTGTGTTTACCTCGCCATAGGCGGGAGCCTTTCAGACACCGGGGTAATGTTGTAAACCCCGAAAATTCATATTTCTAACATATTGTTCATAATTTATGACAGTGAAGAAAGGCCAGATTGTAAGGGTGGAGAAGGACAAGTACTTAAATAGTATCAATGTGAGTACCTTAACTAATTAGCTCTCCTTATTAATTCCTATTCTCCATTATCTCATTAGTGTTAAACATCGTGTATTCGTGTCGTCTTTGGTTCGGTTTGGATTTTGGGGGTAGCGAGATTATGGTGATATCATGACGTTAGGATTTGAAATTCGGGGTAGCGAAATTATTACAGTCTCTGAAACCAACACAGGCCTCTTCCCCTGCATTGACCGATACTAGAGGAGTGAATTTGGTCGTTCATTCAGAAATTTACTGACCAAAAGAAGAATTCACAACTTACACTTACTTTACCTAGTAAAATCATCTCCCTTTGTGTCACTCAAGCTTGGCTGAAAGTGTTGGGCGTGTCCAACACGCCTATTTTTTGGCCTAAAATGAGTGTCTAATTATTGTCGTGTCATATGGAGTGTTGGACACGACACACTACAACAGGTATATGAAGTGTCAAAGTAACATAAACCTCCCGTGATTTAATTTTATGGATTACGGAGTATGTCTCTAAAGTCTAAACACTAACAAATTGAGGAAATTGTTAATTGTTTGTTTTGTTTCTATTGTTCATTATGATCAGTATCTATCAGTTGGACATCCACCCTACTACAAGGGACTAGACTACATTTACGAGGATCGCGGAGAGGTACATACTCCGTACAACCTTCAATCCTTCAGTTTCTTAAGATGAATATTGTGTAGGAAGTTAGGAACTCTCATTGTTTGACAACTTTGCCATGCAGGTACTGGATATACGCATCTTTGAGACAGGGGAATATGCACTTGTAAGTTGATCAATCTTTAAAACATACACTAGTGTCTGGTCCATATTTTAATGTAGTATGTTAGAACTTGGGACATACGAGAGGATATTTCCGAAATGATCTATAATGAAAATTGTGCGAGCATTCCATTTTTCTGAATTAGTACTTCACAATATAAGAAGCGCATACACTATAGTCTCTTGTTTGCTCGAGTACTTTTTCGAAGAATGAATAGAAGATGTTTTACATTGTAGGTTGCTTGGGTTGGTATCCCAACATCACCCGCTTGGCTGCCAACTGACATGCTTATTAAGGTACCATATTATATGATCATAAGCCATCGATAGTCTAGACTCTAGTGTACTACTCTACTCTAATCCGTCCGCAAGGTCAATTGATTAGGCTAACTTGTGCTTTTGTGCTTATTTTGCAGTCTGATAAACTGGATTACGAAAGGATGTGATTTTGTACGTGAAAAATAAGTAACACAAAATTCTTTCCAAGTGAAATGTATAGTATATGAAGTTTGACCAATTCTTGTGAAAGACGCTCTGATCGTGAACTTCATTGTTTAAGTTTGTAGATCAATGATCTACAAGTAGCACGTTTCGCAAGATATGTTACTTGGCTCAACCTCGAACTCATGAAAGGGAAAGAAATACAATCGCAACAATAGAAAGAATGCTACGGAGTACAAATACACTCCATACTCTTATGCTAATAACTAAAGCTAGGACAACTCATTTTAAACGGGTGGGGAATACGGTAGCTGAATTGGTAGATAGACTTACTACTCTAAGTGAGTCAGAGCTCATCATGCTTGTAAACAACTTTCCGGAAGGGGTTCTATCCCTTGCGGTTCTTGATTTGAATGAGTAATACACACATCCAGTTTGACCTCAAAAAAAAAAAAAAAAAAAAAAAAAAACTAAAGCTAGGTCAAGAAAACCACGATTTATTCGGAAAATCCAGAAAACCCTTTTCAACAATTTAAGTTAGAATGACAACGAGCATAATAATATCTCTAGGCGAGGGTAATTCCTGCCCAATAGTCCAATCGGGGCGCTACAGGACAAAAAAAATCCATCCCCAAGGAGGGATTTATTGCTCCAGTATCAAAAAGAGATTTTTTTCGGTACATGAGGGGTGTGGGTATGAGGATTTGAACCGGAGGCAACCCTCAAACGAGTTAACTTCTTGAGGACTACACCAACCTTGATCTTCCAAAAGGAGAGACATTTCAAATGTATGATACATCGTAATTAGTAACAACTCGTCCAAACTCAACATCTATGTGAGGTTCCATACTTTTTTTTGGAGACCTCTCTTTCGTAGCACACGGTGCACTTGATTTTTCTACGAAGCACACGTTAGAAAGGACCGATCTTAAAATAAGCTGAACAAGTACATGCTCCGAAAGTAACCATTTGCCTTTTCTTCCTTTTCCGTGAAGAAGAAGGAGAATGGAGAGATCAGGGGGCCAGGGGAGTTCATCAGGGGAACCAAGCCTCCTTCCCATACGCAACCCAGCCGCCACCAGTGATCGGAGGCTGCGGTGGCCGACAATCGACGGAGCACTGGGACTGTCGGAGGAAGAATCAGTAACATATGTTCGGCGTTTTTACAAGTTTGGGTTTATGCTTCTTCCTTGGCTTTGGGCCGTCAATTGCTTCTACTTTTGGCCTGTTCTTCGTCACTCTCGCTCCTTTCCTTCCCTTCGCCGCTGCAATCTCTCTCTCTCTCTCCTCTTTTTTTATTTACAATCTTATAATTTGGTGGAAATTGTATGATTATACTATTATAGTGAATTTTGATCATATTTGACTGAGTTTGTAGTTACCCATTTCAAATTTGGTGATTTTTTGAGGTGGGTTTGTGTTTAATTTGTGTTTTGTGATTAATTGATGTGTTTGATTTTTGTGAATTGTGCTATTGTATGGTGAGTGAGATTTTGGGGGTAAACATTTTAATTTGGATGAAATTGTGAACTGGGTTTGTGTCGAATTTTAGTATTTGTAGTGTCATTCACGATACCTTTTCGATTTCATCTTTCCCGTAGTCGCAATTATGATCGAGGAGAAATTCATTTTTCGATTTTGAAATGGCATGTGAGAGGATGGCAAAGAGTGGAAGCCGGATGGTTCATGTTTGGGGGATACTGTCAATAACTCAATATTGACTGAGGTTCGAGGTGCTTACTTCAGTTTGATTTTATTAGTTGAGTGTGCCACCATAAAAGATTTTGTCTTTGGGGTCAAATGAGGGGAAGAGGTGTTTGAAAAGAGCTTGGTAGTGTGAACTGTCCACTAAAGTTCTGCAATTGGGGTCTTTCAATGTGTGTTGCGTGTTGATGTTTATTGGACTACATATTTTGGTGACACACTGACATTTTACCTCATAAAAGGATGTGGATATCATTGATACGTGTCCCTGTGATTGTTTGTCATTGTTGGGACTTACCGGGGACTTGATTGATCGCACGTCCTCTTTGGTGAATCAGTGTGGTGTAGTGATGAATTGATGGGTATGATGAGAAATTGTTGTTGTACTTTGGGATTCTCTGTTGCCCCAGGCAGAATAGCTAAGCATTTGAAATTTGAATGTGGAAGGTGCGGCCATTTCAAGGTTTGGTGGCCTTATTTAAGAAGGATTGAAGGTCTTTGCTTTAGACACGCTTCACAGTTGGGACAATGACTTCACAAAGGCTTTAGCTTTGGCTGTAAAAGGAGCCTAATGTTACGCTTAAACGAGTTATTGAGGAAGTTCATTTTTTTTAGTGCTAGTAATTGACACACAAGTCCTTTGAAGCTTATTTCAATTGGAAAAGGTTCTAGTGTTGTCTTATGGTAATTTGTCAGAGGAAAACACTGTCAGACCATAGTTTGTGATGTATCTTATTGTTATTCAGATGGCTAGGCTGGTTCTTGAGTCGTTCCCTTGACTAGGCTATCTAATGTGATAACACTGACATCATGATCAAATATTCACTTCAAAACATGTAACAGTGAGACCGTCGGCTTGACCCTCATCTGTGTGTACTGGTTATGTACGCCAGCAAGCCACGTTCTTAAAAAAAGTACCTTTCTGATAATAGAGTACATGTCCTGCTCTTTACTTCTCCTTCCGACCTCGCCCCCTCCCAACATGTCATTGAGAGAGACAATAAATTTTTCTGCGTTACATCCTGTAACCAGAAGATTGTTTCTTCACACAGAAAGTAAATCTGGATGTCCTTGCATATCATGTGTCATTTTGGTTTAGATGTAGTCAAGAATTTATCACCAAAAACCAAAGTGATTGGGTTTCCTGATATTATAAAAATTCCTCTCCTGTTTTTGGGTGGGGGTTTTCAGGAAAGAGGGTTAGTCTCTCTAACTTTGTTTTTTTTAGCGTTTTCTGTTTTTCATCCTCGTTATAGGTACTTCCTGATAACCAATGAGGCTTGCCATTTACTCAGCTCATATTTATCACATGGTGTTTTCGCTTTATGTTAAACCATCTCTTTTCCCTCCTTTGTTGCTTATGTTTACTGCAAATTAGCTTCCTTCCATCAGTGAAATTCTCTGTTTATGTTGGTGTTTCTGCTTAATGCTCATTCATCCATGCCAGAAGGCTAAAAAGTATAAATTTCTCTTCCCCAAATGATGGTTACATAACACAGTTTGACAAGGAGGTTTGAGGGGAAAGGTAGGGAATGAAGAATGACGAAATGGAATAGGGTGATTGGTGATCCATCACCCCCCCCCCCCCTCCTTCCCTTGTCCTTCTTTCCAACCCTGTATCCATACATATTGCTCCTTCTTTTCTTCGTCACTCTCGCTCCTTTCCTTCCCTTCGCCATTGTAATCTCTCTCTCTCAACTTTTATTTACAATCTGTTGATTTGGTAGAAATTGTATCGTTCCAGTGAATTTTGGTCATAGTAGACTGAGTTTGTAGTTACCCATTTCAATTTTGATGATTTTATCGAGCTGGGTTTGTGTTTAATTAGTGCTTTGTGATTAATTGAGTTTTGCAATGGAATATGTTTAATTTGTGTTAATTGTGCTATTGTATAGGGAGTGAGATTTTGAGGGTACCCATTTTAATTTTGGTGAATTTGTGAACTGGGTTTATGTTGAATTGTACTCTTTGTAGTGTCATCCTCACATATACTATTCAAATATCCTCCAGTAGATACCGTTTCGATTTCATCTCTTCCATAGTCCCGATTATGATCGAGGAGAAATTCATTTTTGTTTTTGAAATGGTAAGTTGCGGTCAGACGATGGCATAGAGGGAAACACAGATGGTCTGTCGAATTGGATGTTATTAGTGGTATCTTCTTGTATGGTGGATACTGTCAATAACTCAATATTGACTAAGGTTTAAGGTGCCCACTTGAGTTTAATCGTATTTGTTGAGTATGCCATTGTGAAAGATTTTGTCTTTGGGATCAAATGAGGGGAAGGGGTTGTTGAAGAGAACTCTGTAGTGTCAACTAATGACTCTGCTGTTTGGGTTCTTTTTAATGTGTTCCCTGTGTTGTTTTTTAGACTACTTATTTTGGTGGCATTGTACCTCGTAAAAAGATGTGGATTTCATTGAATTGAGTCTCTGGTTTGTCTGTGATTGTTGGGACTTAACGAGCCTTGATTGACCACACGTCCTCTTTGGTGGTTCAGTGTGGTGTAGTGATAATGGGTATGATGAGAAATCATTGTTGTAATTTGTGATTCTGTGTTGCCCAAGGCAGAATGGCAAGTATATGAAACTTGAATGTGGAAGATGTTGGCATTTCAAGGCTTTATGGCGTTATCTTGTTAGGATTGAAGGTCTTTGCTTTAGGAACACTCACAGTTAGGACAATTATTTCACACAGGCTTTAGCTGTTTTGTTTGGCTATAATGTGGAAAGGAGCTTAAAGTTAAACTTATATATTGAGAATGTGGCACAGAGGAAATGAAATATTCAAAATATGCTGATGGGTGAGGTGGTTTATGATGTTAAGCATTTCATTATATAGCTTCGAGCTGAATTGGATGGAAGATTAGGAATCCCTGATTGTGGGGAATCTCTTCATAAGGAGCTGCCTATATTTTCGCGGTGTTGTTTCCTTGGTTGAACCCTCTTTCAAGGATGCCATAGTTTGATGTAATTTTAACTTGCAACAACATTGTAAGCTGAGCTGTCATGATGGATTTTGGGCTAAAACTGGACCTTAAATGAATTTATTAAGGAAGTTCATAATTTTTTGTTTTTTTTGGCTGGTAATTGACAGACAAGTCCTTTGAAGGTTATCTCAATTGGAAAAGGTTCTGGTGTTGTCTTGTGGCAATTTGTCAGGGGATAACACTGTCAGACTTAGTTTTGTGACGTATATTATTGTTATTCAGATGGCTTGGCTGGTTGTTGGGTACTTCCCTTGACTATGCTATCTAACATCATGATCAGATATTCACTTCAAAACATGTAACATTGAGAGTTGAGACCATGGGCTTAACCCTCACCTGGGTGCGCTGGTAATGTATGCCAGCGAGCCTCCTGCTTCCAGAAATGTACCTTGCAGATAATAGAGTACATATCTTACGTTTACTTCTCTTTGCAATCTCGCCCCTCCCAATATGTCCATTGAGAGACACAAGAATTTTTTGTGAGTTAAATCCTGTATCCGGAAGATTGTTTCTTCACATGGAAAGTAAATCTGGATGTCCTTGCATATCATGTGTCATTTTGGGTTGGATCTATTTATTTGGACCAAGAATTCATCACCAGAAAACAAATTGATTGGGTTTCCTGATATTATAAAAAACCTAGGTGGCAGAATTTTTATTCCCCTCCCTGTGTTTGGGTGAGGGTTTCTGGAAAGAGGTTAGTTTCTCTAACTTTACTGGATTAACTCTTTTTGTGTTACCTTCCTCGTTGCGTAATATACTCACTTCCTGATAACCAATGAGGGAAGAGCCGTTTCCTTGTCTCATATTTTACCATATGTTTTTTTCGCTCTATGTTAACCCATCTCTTTTCTCTTGCTGCTTATGTTTACTGCATAATGAGCTTCCTTCCATCAGTGAAATTCTCTGTTGATGTTGGTGTTTCTGCTTAATGCTCATTCATGCATGCTAGAAGGCAGTGAAGTGTAATTTTCTCCTCACCAAATGTTAGTTACATCCTCATAGCACAGTTTGACGAGGAGGTTTGAGGGGAAAAGTTGGGAATGAAGAATGGCTAAATGGAATAGGGTGATGGGTGATCAATTCCCCCCCCCCCTCCCCCTTGCCTTGTCCTTCTTTCAAACCTTGTATGCAAACATATTGCTGTTTTTATATTTTTTGCAATGATAAGGGCCAACCATTTTGACAGTGATTTCTCCAATTCTGCAGATGTTGTGAGATCGGCAATAGGATTCACAATTTTTACAGTTGTGATGTCTACTTGGGCCTTGACATTTTCAATTGGAGGGGAGGCCCTCTTTGGACCAGTTTGGAATAAACTGGTTATGTACAATGTTGCTGATGAATTAGGCTTAACAGGTTGGATGTAGCCATCTCGCTTTCTATTCTTCGTCTTGCAGAGCAGGTTACGTTGATATCCTTCCCTCGTCAATCCACAGCCCCCCCCTTTGTTTCCATTACTCTGAGTGACAAAATTTGAAGTTGGTTCATGTTGACGTATGTATTAGCCACTCTGCGGGTCTTGTGAATAAGTAATGTGCCGTGGACAAATAACCATTGTTATGACCCGTGGTGGTGTGTGCTCCAGTTTGCTCTGATATGTGTTGTGCTACTAAGAGATATTTAATCTTTCGGGTTTCTAAGTGTTGCTGAAATCGGAACTGCAATGGGCATCGACGCAATCAGGCAAAGGTTTACCTCATTATCAGTGATTCTCAAGTTTTAGGCTTCGTGTACTTGTGAATCTTCATGTAAAGGCATCTTAGCAGGCCAAACTTAGGTGTATGCAATTCATGTGGAGCCTTAGCTCAAAACTCTTGTATGTTGTAACAAATTTCGACTCATATATGCAGTTATGAATCTTATAATCTACTCTATCCCTTTCAATTTTAATTCTGTCAATTCGGTAACGGGTTATCGACACTTTGAAGGGTTCCCTTTATCTTCTACCCTGAAAGGGGTACTTACCTATCTATGGTACAAAGCTTCCATTGAAATGGAATTCTAATAAGTTCAGTCTGTCTATCAGATTTCCTTGTCAGAAAAGAAGAACATGAAACACAAACTTTGATTCCAATTATAAGGGTCCCATAATACCCAAAATACTTGGGTCATAACAAACAAAGAAGCAAGTGAAATTTACCAATAAGAATGAGGCAATCTCACCTTATCCACACTCTCACCACAAACCCTTAATTACACATCATCTCCATCCCTCCACATCACTCTTCAAATCTCCCTTTGTGCTAACTAACAAAACCCAAAAAAACACCCATTTTTTTTCCTTGTTCATAACTCAAAGAAACAAAAAATACTTGCAAATTTTTTGTACAAGCAAAATTGAGATGGCTTCAATGAACTCTAGTGTTCTAGCATGCAGTTACGCTATCGCCGGGACAGGAGCCTTGGAGCTTAGCTCAAAGGCTTCTTCAGTGGCCTGTGTTGCACCATTATCTAAAGTGTCCATGGTCAAGGCACAAAACCAAGTCTTGAAAGAAGAGAGCAAGGGGACTGAAGGAAGAAGAGCTGCCCTTTTCGGCTTGGCGGCTGCGCTTGTTGCCACTTCTATGTCCGTTTCCAATGCCAATGCTGGAGTCATTGATGAGTACCTTGAGAAGAGCAAAGCTAACAAGGTTAATTGTTAGTAGCTATTTCGATTATTTTTGTTGCGTTTAGTACAATGGGTCGTCCATAAACAGTCTCTTTAAGTTATATATCAAGATCAACATGGCGGTAAGGCCGTGCACACACACACACACACACACACACACGTGTATACGACTTTTCCTTGTCTCGTCATAGGCAGAACCCTTTGAGGCACTGATAATGACGATATGTTTTTGAATTGGATTGGTTACATGTAGGAGCTGAATGACAAGAAGAGATTGGCAACAAGTGGAGCCAATTTTGCAAGAGCATTCACAGTCCAATTCGGATCTTGCAAATTCCCAGAGAACTTCACTGGCTGCCAAGATCTTGCCAAGCAAAAGGTTTGTCTCTTGCAAATTTAAGCTTGTAACTGTTGAAGTTTTATGCATGCACTCATAGTGTAAACTGTGAAGTCTCAAAATATTCTTTATCTTTCTTTTAAACCTGTGTCTTTTTGGTTGGGATGCAGAAAGTGCCATTCATCTCAGAAGATCTGGCAGTCGAATGTGAAGGCAAGGACAAATACAAGTGTGGTTCCAACGTTTTCTGGAAATGGTGAAGAGTTCAAAAACACCATTTTCTCACCTGCCTACTGTTTGTCGCATTCTCTAGCCTAATGTCTCCTGTATCAATCATTCATGTACCTATAATCAAACTTAATGAAGAAGCGAACGGCATTTAGGAAAACAATCAAGTCTCTCCTGTAATACATTATCCTTGTTTCAAATCTTCCTCATGAATCCACATACAACGAAGGGCGAAAAATGGTGCTTCATTATAATCTTATAGATCGAGATCAGTATCTTCAGTTCTCGTAGTAACACACAACAAATCTAGTGAAGGTCATCTGAAGCTTTTTCTCCTCTATAAACATGTACAAATCGTCTTCTACAAAATTACATACACACATCTCGTCAACTCGTGGTTGAGCAACAGAAATGAAAGAATAACAAATGCAGTACAACATTGCAAGAAACCTAATCTATGAACAATGGTTAATTGAACTGTCATAAAGTGTAAGACCTCGCCAAAGAAATTTCAGTAAACAAAATCACCTTGTACTCTTATATCATGATCTCCTGTGAAAAAACCCAGTGAAGCAAAACTAGGCTAGCTTTAGTGAGAGCCTCATAGCCTGTCAAATTGTATTGGCCGAGACTCTGCAAGGGAGCTCTGTTCAGCTCTCGGCTGAAACTTTCTCAATTCGTACTCTAAATATCAAGACCAATAAGAGAAGTTTGATCCAAAGATGTTGCATGATGTTGAGGAATGATCCAAACTAGAGCAATAATCATAAGAACCCGCATGATGAAGATGTAGTATTATTGACTTGCAACTGGGGACATGGAGGTGGGTAAACCTCGCTTGTAAAACCAGAAACGTGCTCACAATGCCATCCAGCTGAAGAGGACAGGCCGTGAATACTCACATTTCTCATGCATATATCTTCATAGGCTGAGCCCTCGAGACCAAGAATTTCAGGCGCTTTCTTTGTATTCAAGCTGATCACATTTTTTATGAACACCCTGCCAACTTTGGGAAT
>JBBYHQ010000007.1:5202790-5229524 GCA_038382645.1 Spergularia azorica | reverse complement strand
TACTATACTTTATTTCTCATAGTTCCTATTGTTTTTTTGAGATAAACATAGTTCCTATTGTTATTGTCTAGTTTTTGGTAACCATTACTCCCATGGGAACCATGAGAACTCTTATTTACCATTGGATTTAAAAATAGATGGTCAAGATCTTCTTTTTTTCTTATTTCCTTCTCTTATTCCCTTTCTTTTCCCCACCTACTCCTTTTCTCTCTCCTCTTATCTACTACCACTCACGACCACCGCGCGATGCACCGACCTTCTCCCTCCACCCTGACGCCACCAATCGAGCACCTATGGTGACGCTAACCCGCGTCAGTCTTGCAAAATCGCCGCTTCCGCCCCTATCTACCATAATAACCCTTTCTCTCACCCCTTCTCTCCAACATTCACACGCCATACACCATGGCCACTCCTCCTTGCGCCACCCTAAACACCACGCCATCCCCCGTCGCGCCACCCTATCGGCATAGTCTCGGCTTTTTTTAAGTGCATTTTTCAAAAACCACCTTAATATGCATTGTAAATATTGAGGTGTTCATTGTGAATCCCTCAAATGTGCATTTTATTGGGTCTAAATGTGCATTCCTATACATCTAATTGTACAATCGAGTCTTTGAATATTGAAGTTACAATTTGAATCATGTAATGGTACATTTTATAATTTCTAAAAAAGTGCATTCTCAATCTAGTGTATGTGCATTCCCATACCTCGTATTTGATGGTGGAAGCAGTGGTGGGCAAGTGGTGATGGCCGGCGTTAGCTGGTGGCGGTGGGGACAATTGTCGTGGGATTATGAGGAGATAGGAGGAAATTCAAAAGAGGGAGAAAAAAAAATTGGAGGAGAAGGAGGGAAAACGCAGACCCGGGGTGGAGGAGTGGCGTTGCCGGCCGACGACAGGTGTGTCGATGGTTTCTGGGTGGCGGTTGGTGATGCAGGCGGCGACGGCGGCTGGGGTGGTGGTCGGGTTTTGGGAGGTGAACAGGGAAGCTAAGAGAGAGAATATGAGTGACTTGTTTTGGTTTGTTTTATTCTTTTTTTAAATATGTGATTTTATTTGATTAGGGGTGTTCTCATATAAACTGGACCCTATATATTATAGGATATATCTAAGAAAAATATAGACCGTCATGACCCGTTCGCTAACCAAACCAATGAGCCAGTCTTTATAACAAAATGCAAACCTTACGGAATTAAAGCAATCCAACAGAGCCAGTTACTCCAAATGGTCGCTTCAGAGCTTTCACAAGTACTGTAACTCACAAGTAAACATAAGACCCTCCGCCATTTCTGGGCACACGCAAACATCACCGCTCCGTTTCATTTCCTTTGCGCCATTTCGCCCTCCAACAAACTTAAGTAAGACGCTCTCTCCTTTCTTTCTCTGTCATTACTTTAATCTATTAATTTCATGAAAAAATTACCCAATAATGTATGTTTCTATTGGTACTCACTACTCAGTTACCCACAAATTTTTTGAAAGAGATTAAGAAAAAAGATTGCAACTTTTCTGGTTAATAGACTTAATTATCAGCTCCTTGTATTGATTTCTTATCTGAGTAAATGGGTATGTGAGTTTGTTATTGATTTCCAGTTTTTTCTTTTCTGAAATTTGGTGGACTTATTCAGAATTTCAGATAAATGTTAACATGAATTTTGAAGTGTTGGTATCAGCAAATTCTCCTAATTACCAATCTTAAATTTGTTAGAGAACCCCATGTTTTTTTTTTCTCATTTCCTTGTTAGCTCTGTATGTATGGATTTCTTGAATGCCAACTACATTGGATTATTTCTCCGTCGTTACGGGTCATCCGTAAGTAGTCTCTCTATGTACTCAACATCCGACCCCCATTACCGCGCCATAGGCGGTACTCGGGAGCGTTTGAGGCACAGGGGTAATATTGTTGTTGTCCATAGTTAGAACTGGAAAAGGATGGAGTTTTTTTTTTTTTTTGCCTTTTCCAATAATGTAGCCATTGGTGTGATCTTTGGATGATTGGATCGTACATGGAGATCGTTGTGTCGAATACGTATGACTGTAGTTCTTGATTTTTATTTGAGAGTTGACAGCTTTTCTGCAGTAATAAGCTTTGCTTACCCTATGTTACTTGTTGGAAGGATCAGAGATTACATTTTCCTCTCGGTTGCGCTTTAGAGCGGGGCTTTACATTGTTATCAATAAGATGGTTATATTTGGGTTCATATGTAAACATACTTTGTCCATTGTGACAACCATAAGTCTGGCATGGCTTTCCGGAGTTATGGTTGATTGACTGGTGTTTGTTACCTTGCAAGAAGTTCTTTTGTGCAAAATTTAATCTTGGATCTTTATGCTTGTTTCCAGACCCGTTTGTGCCTCCCTTTTTTTCTTTGGGTGAGGGGGCCATTTACGCCTTTGTATAGATAGAATTCATTGGTGTTTTTTGGACACTGGTGTTGTATGAATCTTTGCAAGGACTTTGTTGCTATGCCAACATTGCTCTTGCGTCTTGACAAGCTTCCTTATGTTGGTAGATTTTACTCAACTTTTCAGGCACAATATCTGTAGCTATGGATGGTAAAAAGTTTCTAGCTCTTGAGAAAGTAGATGCTGCAAAGAGAATGGTGGCTAGTAATGACTTTGCAGGAGGAAGGTCTAGATTGCTTGAAGCTCATTATCAACTTCCTTCTCTACGCAACCTTCCTCAGATGATCCTTGCAAGTGATGTATTATGTGCAGCAGAACTGACTTCGTCAAACGGTGAAGTTGACTGGTACTGGGTGCTTCAAGTTAGTCCTGTGGCTTCCAATTATCAAATAAGATTGCAACACAAGAAACTTGTTGCCGTTCTGGAAGGCATTAAGGACGAATTTCCAGGGGCTGTCACTGCTTTGAAGCTAGTCCATGATGCATTTTTCATCCTCTCTAATCCTCCTAAACGTTTGATATTAGATTCAAAGAGGATAACTAGCTGGGGTAATTATGATCCTGTTGTTTCCCCTGCCAGTTCTGTTGATAATGCAGGGTCTCATAGTGGCAAGAGTCTGGTGCAAGAACAAGATAACCTTGGCTGTGAGAGTTCTGTTTCTAAGATAACAGATGCTGCAAATGTTTTAGGATCTGTAGGTGAAAACGGTTCAAGGCTTGATGCACCTGGAGATCAACCACAAGATGAGGAAGACCATCATTGTAATGACGCAACTCTTGAAGCATTGGGTTTGTATTGGCCGAATAACGAAGTTCCCTCCGCAGAAGTGAATTCAATATCTTTCTCTTCGAACTCAATGTCCAACTACAATGTTCAAACTCCCGAGAACACGCTGGTATCTTCAGTGCATCCTGATCTTTCTACTGGAATGTCATTTCCACTTCCAAGCAGCAATCCAGGACATGTGAATAATGGAGGTCACTACGGCACTGTTGCCAATCGTAAAGCTAATTTATTTGAAGTTGGCCAGATTTGGGCTGCATTTGACGATGAAAACTTGCCTCGGAGGTATGCTCGCATTAAATCCATTTCTGATTCACCTTTAAGATTAGATGTTGTTTGGTTGCGACCTGTGCCAGAGAGTCAAAATGAAGAAAAATGGTGTGAGGCTGGGCTTCCTGTCGTTTGTGGATATTTCAACTTGGATGGGGATGAGGAGTCAGTGCTTGGTGATTCTATTTTCTCCCATCGGGCCTCTTATACAGCCAACCCGACATATGATAAGTTTCATATTTACCCGCAGGAAGATGAGATTTGGGCAATATATGAGGACTGGAAGCCTTTTGAATGGTTTGATAATCCTGATTCTAGAAAAGAATGTAGCTTACAGATCATACAAATCCTGTACCTTATCGAATCTATGGAAATGGGCTCTGTGATTGTTGCAAAACCAGTTAAAGTTGATGAATCCAAAAACATTTGCCTAGTGGACTCTGAAGAAGAACCAGAAAGTCTGGAAATCCCTGAGAGTTACTTTTATCGATTTTCTCATCGCCTCCCATCATACGAACTTAAAGATAGAGAGGAGAGTCCCGCTCCTGGTTGCGGGTCTGAGCCAGTTCCCTTGGCAAGTAATTCTTCTTGTTCCAACTTCTCAACTGGAAGTATACTGAAATCTGAATGGACAGCTGAAGACTTTGCATCAGGTCAAGTTTGGGCGATTTATGATGGTCCTGACCAAATGCCAAGGCGGTATGTAGTTGTAAACAATTTGATGTCAAATAGAATAGTTAATGTGAATTTGTTGGAGCCTCATCCTATGCGGGAAGAAGAGATTTCTTGGGTTGAAGAGAAGCTGCCTCTTGGTTGTGGAATTTTTAGAGTGGGCACATCAACTGTTACCATTCAGCTGAACAAGTTTTCCCATTTGGTAAGTTGTGACCGGAGTACAAAGCAGTCGTTTTACCGTATTTATCCGAGGAAAGGAGAGGTATGGGCGATGTATAGAAATCAGAATAGCAAATGGAAAAAACATGATTTTGAAAATTCACGCTGTCGAATAGTTCAGATCACGTCTGATTTCTGTGAACAAGCTGGTGTGCAAGTTGCTAGCTTAGAAGAAGTACCTGGATACAAAACTTTCTTCCAGAAGCAACTTTGTGATGGATTTACTTTGAATCGAGTTGTTAGAAGAACAGAGATGCTTAGCTTTTCACACCGGGTGGAGGCTTTTATTGTTCCAGGAATCGAAGCTCACGGAATCCCAGAGTGCTCTTGGCACCTAGAGCCTGACGCTCTGCCCCTTGTTTTTTCGAACTGAGCTAGAGCCTAGAAGAATGGAGTATGACAGGAAGAATGATTTGTACAGAAAAACATAATTCATCTCTCTGGGTGTCCAGGTTTGTTCTGATCTCAAAGTGCTAAGCTCACGTTCTTTAAGCTCCATGTCTATTGTTGCAAGCAATTTAAAAGAAACACTGATGATGTTAATCTAATTCAGTCACATCTAGAATATTATAGCACAACCCGAGCTCTTCTGACTCAGTCTGCATAATTTGAGTCTGTTATGGTGTTAACGTCGAGTTGTCGACAGACATATCTTTCTCACGATACCCCTCTGGACTTCAATACGTCCTGTAAGGTGCATTTTGGCTTTTCTCAGCGAAATGGGAGTAATGCTACTTTACTTTTGGGGTTTCGCAGTCCTCTTAATTGGTCACTTTTGTGCTTATTATTGCTATTATTTGCAACTTGTAAGTGTGCTCTGCAGCGTTTTGCCCTCGTCTTTTTCTCAACATAATTTCCTGGCAATATTTGCCAATTAAAAAGAAAAAAAAAAAAAAAGAATCTGGCAATACTCTGGATCTGTGTAAGGTTTGAAGGTGTGTTCTGGCTTCTTTTCTCGAGGAAAAGGTTTCGGGTTCGTGTCAATGTGGAAATGATGTTAACCAGAATCCGGAAAGATTCATGTTGCGACTTACCCAAATGTGACTTATGATTTGCTGAGAAGCACGAGTAGTCGAGTACTCGTATAAGAGGCTGATGTGGCTCAAGCCATTGCTAGACGATCCATTAGTTTGAAGAACTGAGTTCGTCTAGCAATGACTTCTCTAATAAAAGGGACTGAAACATTACGCCCTTCTCGAATTGGGGTGTAAGATTTCATGTGTTGGCTTCAGCCTTCAGCTCAGAAAGCTGTATAAGCAGTCCGGATTCTGGGTAGAGCTGACAAGTTACTGCGAAAGATAACATCATGACATGCCGACTTTGTAACAATCAGACGTACTTGACATCATTAGTATCCTTTCAAGATATGTCTTCTTTATAGATAGTAGTATAGCACCAGCAATTTCCTTATTGATGCAATTTAGTGATTTACAACACGCCTACAGTACTACAATCATTTCCCAGTAATCCAGTATCCCTCGCTCAATACTTAAATGACACAGCAAGCGATTCGCTTAGTAGCGACGACCACCAGAAGTAGATAAGAGCACCCGGCTTTGCTTTTTCCCTTTCTTCCCCGCTTCATGTATCTTCCGTGTATCTGGAGTTTCTGCTGATACCTCGCGGGCTATGACATTTGCAAATGAGCGCAAACCTTGAGTTGGACTTGGACCTGCACAAACACCACATAGTCAGAACTCGGAACTAATGCATCCGCTTACTCTATACAGAGTACCTAATCAGTCAACTAGAATACAGAGGGTGCATCCCAGAAACCAACAGAAAACGCAAAAATCTAAATGACCAAGAATCTCAAGCAGATAGTTACCAGCCGCACTCGTACTTCCCATGGTAGATTGTGAACTTTCCTGCCTATTTATGGCCGGCGAATCACCACCAGCAGCAAAACCCAATCGTGTAACATTTGCAAATAATTGTTTTCCCGCATTGACTGGAGAACTTGATGCCGCAGTGGTGCTACTACTTCCAAGAGCTGATGAGAGACAGCAATCAATATCAGCAGACTCACCACTAACGTAAATCATTGAATTTAATTGAGCCTCGCCAAGAAAAGAAAAAAAATTAAAAATAGACAACCAAAAAAGAAAATTGAATGAGCAAAAGTTTTCCATCAATTTTTGAAGTAGTTCCAGTACTACAATTCCAAAGACGTCATGACCTCAATGGCTCAAAGGCTCCATATTATTGATGAGGTAAGCAGAAGACGGATCTACGCAGAGTTATTTCAATACAAGAAGCATAGACAGCTTTAAAAACCATTTTTTGAGAACAGTGAATCTCTGGCTACACTACAATAGGTCCACTGCTAAAGAATAAATCTGAACAGAGGACATGCATTCTATGTGAAAGAATGATATAACCAAATAAACAGGATTGCTTAACACATATTAGTATATTACCAGAGAAACTGCAAAGACAAGCTCAAATAATGAAAAAGAGGCACCAAGTTCAGTAAGTCACTAACTGAGACTTCTTCGAGATCAGACAATAGAGATTTGTATTTGATCGACATTAAAACCATCAGAAACACGGTCAAAATCAAGAAAATAAGTTTAACAGACAGAAAAGAAGTCGCCCATCTTCACCAACCGGTTATCTGGCAATCCTAAATAAAAAATAGATCTAACCAACGAAGTTTAAGAAACATCTTAGATCAGATACAGATCTACCTAAAAATTGAGAGAAACAGAATTTTACCTTCAAAGTCATCCATGGAAAAACTCGTAGAACCATCAAAGGAAGAGCGTGCCATATCATATGGGACGGGCAGCGAATATGCAGAAACAGCTTCAGCCTTACTTTTTTCCTCACGTTCCTGCATACAAACCCAAAACCCATCCTGAGAATCTTAATATTAAAACAATACTACTGCAAACAGACTCAGGTAACCATTTGATCAATTAAAGAATACAGGACTTAACACAGTGAGGGATGACATATGAACATATGAATCAAACAAATTCAAGCTCTCTGAATATATAAGTAAACCTCTCTAAAGTCAACAATGTACACAGGAATATAGTACCATTACAAATTAGATTAAGTAAATAACCATCGTATATGTATTTCAATATTTTCTTTTTCCTTTAGCAGAAGAAGTTCAAGTACCCACCTGAATCAGGCTTAATTGGGTAACAATAAAACATGCATAATGGACTCAGTTTAATAGATTCACCAGAGATGAGTGACGGAGGACTATCCAATTGAAAAGCAGAATGTTCATTACAACATAGAAAGGTTATTTTTCTTTTTCTTTTCTTTTTTTGATAAAAAAGTTAAACACGTAAAAAAGGCGTGAACAACTATATAAAAGTTAAGAATATGCTAGTAGGATTTTAGAAGAAAAAGTAAGAAAACTATGACCCAAAATGAAATTACATTGAGATTTGCACTGCATGAGGTACGAAGTGCATAAACTTTAGTGAGCCGTTTTGCTTTAATCCATAATATCTAAACATTATGCTGACGTTAAAGAAACAAATTTAAGACATGTCGGGTACACCATATCTGTAAGTAAACTCAGTCAGGATCTAGATCTTGATAGCTATCAGATTGCTCGTCTTTCCAACCAGCCACCATAAAGAAAACAATAAAAATGACGTGAATACCTTTTTTGCAAGCCATTGTCTCTGCTTTTCGCGTTTCTTGATTTCATCCATGAACGGAGACAAGGCATCAGGGGGTAATATCTCTCTTATGTCAATTTCACAGAGCTGTTACACTTGGATTTGAAAGTTAGAACATGCAAGTATCCATTGAAATCCAAATTTCTGAACCTAGGCGGCAGTTTTACCTGAAATGTTGTTGTCAAAGGAAAATGGCTCAGATAACGGTACCACCTCCGCATGGCTTCAGACTGAGTCACATACTCTAGCTGTAACACTTTTCCGCTCAGCCTGAAATTCATGTGACCTGATTTAATACAGATTAAGTTCATTTCATTTTTGTTGGTGGGGCATGATATTGTAGTAGACCTACACAAATAATGGACAACACACACCACAATCAAACTTCACAAATCTAACTTTAACATCCGGCTTGCAGGGAAGCTTTGACCCAAAATGACAATTGTATTTGCCCTCGCTCTAATAAAATATAGCACCAAAAGGTCCAAAACCGCACTACCATGAACCATTGACCTATACCCCCCCCCCCCTACACACACACACACAGACGGCTCAATCCCTCTCGTCCTCCCTCTCATACTCTCCCAAGCACCATAGATCCCCTCCACACAAAAAATAACTACAACATTATCAGAGGGGGTCGGATGTCCAAGTTTTACTTCTACAGTTGAAACACCAATAATTACCTACACTCGAGGGATGAATCCTAATTTCACCCTCAAATATCATGGTGTTAAGAAATGACTGAACGATATTTTAGTACATCATTAATTACACAAACTCCGAACATAATAGTGAGCCTGTAGTTGAAAATATATTTTATTATATCACTCATGACATAGATAAAACCATTAAGCTTAAATTTGATCCGTTGAGCGACAATTGAAACCATTAAGCACTTCTACAATTATCAGAGTTTATAATGAAAATAAAATTCATCAATCCAGTGGTACCTCAAATATAATAAGCGCAAACATATTATGATCCAAATAGATAAACTCAAAGGGCAAAACTTCTAAGATATAAAAGAACATGCTCCTGTGGTTCAGACTTGAAAAGAAGTTAAAGATAAAGCTAGAGATATTAGTTGTTATATACTTCTATGAGATCAACTTCAACATATGATACACACACCCAAACTCTAAAGTCAGTAAAACATGAAAAATATTGAGTTGTTAGGAGGTATTTTGCTATCCAAACAACTGGTAGGGATTTCTCATTCCCTCCACCCCAAAGCAGAGAGACTTAATATATCCTAATCCCAAGAAAAAACCATTGGCTTCAAGCTTCCCCATACGACATTTCCCAAGCTCCTTTCCACCCAATCGAAAGCTAACCAATGTCTGGTTGGACGTAAGCTGAACAAATCACCGGCATAATCACATTATTCTAAATTTCTAATCTAAATCCTCATATAACATTCTTCATCAAAACTAAAGAAGTACACCTACAAACTTAGAAAACAATTGGGCTTGACCATATTGGCTTGAGTCTTTCGAAACAAACTATATCACACTAAAGTACAACACACAATCAATGGCAGAAGATCAACGCCATTGGTAATCAATCCATAACTAATAACTACATGAAACAAAATTAGATTCATTCTGACGAGTCAAACCTTGTAGGAAGCTTCTCATAGCTACCATAGTGGTGCAAAAGACACTTCATGTTTAGTGGATGAAGGATGATAGGCTGACCATCAATTGCCTGAAACAACCAGAAAAGCCATGCTTACATCTTAATATCATAGGCAATTCAGAAAGAAAGAGATGGCAACTAGCAAGAACCATGGCAAGGTTTGGGGGGGGGGGGGGTTCAAATAATCAAATGTGAGAAACCTTATCCCTATGTCAGCATGATTGAAGTCATCTGTTCGAGCCTGATTATCCCTAAACCCAATGTGAGTTTTTCAATTTTAACTTGCCCCCTGCCAGGCTTTTACCACATGGCCCAAAAAAAAAAAGTTGCAACAAGCGCAAAAAGTGCCATCTTGCTTTACTATATCTATTTTCAACTAAGAAAATCAAATCTGTAGTTTCTAAAAAATGGTACAACTCAGAATTCATGCTAGTGAATACCCCCAACAAGCAACTTGAAGCATTACCCACTACTCACCCCTCCCCCTACCCCCTTAAAGGATGGTTTTCCTTATTCAAAGGATGTAGTACAAACTGAAATGATAGTTACTATTTGCTCATCTAGATGAAATACCTGGTAGAAATTGTAAGCATCCGCATCCTTGGAGTCTTTAGAAGACTCTGCTTGAACTTCCACGACATTGCTTTGATCATATGAAGAGGACAGGGTTTCCTGCCCTTCATGTGATTCGTCAGTGTCTGAAGATTGAACCAGTATACCACCCTCATGTACATCTGCCGTTACGTTCTCTGTCATCTTTCTTGAGTCATCGAAAGGACAAACGGTTCCATCGTCAAAGTTATGATGTTCATAACTCACAATTTTGCAATTTTTACGAGATGGGCTGCCCGCAAAATTTCGGTGTGCATTCCAATATTTTTTTCTCTGTTCCAGTTGCTCCATGGCTGCGCAAACATATGGCAGCTTCTCCAGATCATCAACAAGTCCAGAATCAGCACGTACTAACCAGTTATCTAA
The DNA here is from genome assembly GCA_038382645.1 of Spergularia azorica. Taxonomy (NCBI): domain Eukaryota; kingdom Viridiplantae; phylum Streptophyta; class Magnoliopsida; order Caryophyllales; family Caryophyllaceae; genus Spergularia; species Spergularia azorica. The sequence goes on along the minus strand of JBBYHQ010000007.1, from coordinate 5,218,904 downwards.
TACAGATATTGCTTCTCTAACTGAGAGATCCACATCCAAAGTAAGTATGAACTTCGAGAAGGAATCACGTGGTTTGGCACTCATTCCTCCCTTAACCTTTTCATGTAAAGAAAATGAGTCTTTTTTCCGAGTCAAAAGCATGAAGTCCAAAGTGTCACCAACATTGTGTTCCTCAACATTTTCAATGTAGATAGTGTACAGATCCTTAGAGGATATCATCATAAAACACAAAGGACACTTTCTCCAACATTCAGCTTTATGGTTATCCTCACCCATGAGTAAGTATTGCAAGATACATGGGAAACAAAATACGTGTCCACAGGAGGTGATTTGTGGGCATAGCGGATCATCCAAGCAAATTGGGCACTGAACAGGATGTGGAGTAGAGTACCTCACACATATTATATCCTCCCACTGCAGCATTTTATCAGGATCCATTGATTCAAGTGTGTAGCTACCAGAGTCTAATACAACAAATTTGTAATTTGCCTGAAGAAAGAGATCCTTATTGTAAGGCTTATTTTTCCGCGGTCTCCGAGGTGGAGGAGCCTTTGCTTGAGGACGAGAGATTGGATTATATTGAAAATTCAGCAGGTGATTGCCATTCAGTATCTGAGATTTTCTCCGAGCTGAACCACTTGCTCTGCCATTTGGAGGAGAACCAGCAATTTCACTGCTGGATTGAGGAACTCCAACTCCTTGAGCAACAGAGTAAGACTGAACTCTGTCATTCATGCTCTGATTTGATGTTTTCTTCCTACCATTTGAATTCCTATATCCAGTCACCTAAAACAGAAGCTGCATCTCATCAGAAGACAACCCCAAATTCCAAAGATAAAAACAACATTACTTGCTCTACATAAAAACACGTTACTTAATTTGCAAATGGACACTTCGCATTCATTAAGTAAAAACATGCCACTACGAAATGAAGGTTTATGAGTTTGTGGGTAGCAGCACAGTGTAGCAGCATATACGATAATACCAAGTAGGATCCTGGATTACACGTTACTGTGAAATCAACTTAAATTTTAGGTTTACCCGACACTGTTTCCAATGCATTCTGACATTACATAAATACTCCTTACCCAATCTCTACAGAAGACTGTGCTGTCAACTTAAGTCGGGGTGTATCGAGGCATCTTGCGCATACAAGAATCCAAAACAATTGAGAAACTCCAGTCACCTTGTAACATAAGAATCACAGCTTTTTTGTATTAAATTAGTAGGAAGAATGTTTGGATGAGAAGGTGGTCTAGTTGATGACTCGATACTTACGAAAGCTGAATGTCCGAATGAAGTGCAGCTCGTACAGCGTTCCTGACTAGCCGACACCCCAAAATAGCTCTACATAAACCAGCTCGAGTAACCTTTTCGAGGTCTGGTCTAGCTAGAAAGAGAGTACACGTATTAAGTCAATTATACTGCTGACCATAAGAATCAACTATTAATGAGGCACATAAGAAGGAGATGTATCAGAGATGTTAGACACTGGAGGAGTCAAATAGGTCAAAGACGTCCAAAAAAACAGTTCTGGTTGACGCCAAGGAGATAAAGAGTAGTGCGGGTGATATTGTCTTAAATAGGACGAACAACCACGTTGAAAGTAAATCGGAATTGTGGTTCGATTCTCAAACTTTAGACTGAGCATAAGAAAGACTCAGTATTTGGAGTGTAAGTTTAGCGCAGAGGTGAGGAGATTGGTGTGATTACATACAAGGAGAAGACGGTCCAAGGCTTTGTGTTTTTCCTCAATGGTATATATTCACCAAAAGAGAGAAAATTCGATAGAGAACTTATTTCACTCGTATCCATCATTGTGTAGCTTTCATCTTAGAAGGTTTCGCATTTCTTAATATTTTCCACCTATTATCTTTTTTCGATATTTTGTCTTTTGTTTGAAATTTTCATCTATCCGACATGAGCTCTTTTACGAACTACAACTTTACCCTAAAACACCATTGACAGACGCGCATGCACTACTACTCAGTCATAGCATACTAAGTCAATCAGCTCAACTTGCTCCAACATAACATAAACTATCAATCATTCAATCATTTCCTAGCAACCTCTACCATTCCGAATAACTTCCGTCTTCGAACACGTACAAATAGAATCACTGTGCAAAATTACCAGCACAATTCATACCACAATCAACAACAAGCAACTTACGAAAGCTAATATCTTCGAAATATAATTCAAACCATATATGATATAACCATACAAAACAATGTAGTAGCATGGTACCTTTCTGGAAGATCCACTGGAGTCTTCTGCAGCTTCAGCCACTGAATTCATCAATTAATAAACCACAAAGTTAATCTCAATACGACCGACAAAACCCGAAAAATTGAGCAAAAGTAATCCAATTAAAAGAGAGATTAACCTGAGACTGAATTGGGCGGAGGAGATGAAGATTGAGGCTCAGAGATCCGGAGTGAGGCCATATTTGGAGAAAAGCGGTGGTTATGTCGATGCGGCTGCTGTTGGTGGTGGTGTTCGGGATTAATGGTGAAGTTGCCATGATTAAAATTAGGGTTTTGAATTGGGGAAGGAGATGAAGATGATGCTGAGCCTTGATTGATTTGTGAGGGCAAGATGGACATGAAATAATTTGGGGGAAACTTTTTGTTCAAGGGTTCGTAGCCAGGGGAAAGGTCTGGTGAGGGAAGGAGGGAGGGAGTGATTTCGTTGGAGATTTTTTAATTTCTGGATTTTATGAATTTCATTTGGGTTTTATATCTCGGTATATTTTTGAAGCATCTACCATTATTCTGGACCGTATCTAACTTGCGACTTGTCCAACGTCACTAGCAATGCCCTTTTTTTTGGTGAAAAAGGCGGTAGATAGATCATAAGAGTTATACTGATGGTACTCTTGTTAAGCAAAGTTGGTCGAATGGTTCGGAGTTTGACACTGAGAATTATTCTCGATTTGAATTCTCATATCACAATTTCATCTCTAGATGTTCAAATGTATTGAAAAAAAAAAATGTTGTCCTTGTTTTTGTGGGTTTGAATGTTGATCATGCCGGGATCAGCTCAGGCCCCCTTTCACCACACAAGTGCTTGTTGACTCCTCCAGTCAAAACACTTCCCTCAAAGCGCATTACACAGTGCCTTGAATAACTATGCTGCCATTATGGTGAATTCTCTCCACAACACAACACCGCTGCTGGCAGCCTCGCAGTCGATCTCGCTTATACCAATCTCTCTTTACAGGCAGCCAGCAACATCATGGTCGTAGAAACCACCAATAAGTCTCATCAGCATAGAAATAGATTGACCTTTTATTAACACGAGTATCTTACACAACATACACAGACAATTTACACGTTCTGTTCACGACATGGTTCCTAAGAACAATGTAGCCTTGTGAAAAGCTAAATGGAAACATACATCTTCAATGGTCACCAGATCTTCACTTGACATACAGAACTATTTCCGGGCATCGAAGATTTTATCAGACTTGTGGTTGAATTCAATTAGCAAAGTACGAATTTCCATTGGGGCAAGTTTTACGACCAGCTTTGCAGGATCAATAGGCCCTCCTCTCACTACTTTCTGCTTTTTACCAGGCGAGCCTTGAGAATTCCATATTAGTCTCTTCTTCTCCATTTCAGATCGTTCCTGGTTGGCGGAGAGGCTTGTCTCGGTCACTTTCCCAATCTGAGCAACATTATGACAGTAGTGATTAAATATATCAAAGAGAACTCATCAGGATTATCACGGTAGTTATTGGAATATAGCAAAAATAGTGATAAAGTGTACTGTTGCAGGACAGTAAGAATTTAAGGTTTTGGCCATTTCGAGTGAGCTTTCATGGTTCCAAGTTGACAACTCACACAACTGAAAATTCAACCGTCACATATGGCCGTCATACCTGAAAGCTGCTGTCAGATCACAAGTCCATAATCTCTTACCTTTTTAAATGGGAAAAGTCTTTTGAGCTCTACGTCTGCCACACTTGATAGCTCCTTGTCTTCTCCAATCTTCAGTTTCAACCAAACACAAAATAAGGTCTTAAAGACAAATCACCGCATAACACACAAATATATATAAATTCAGACAAGGAACACAATCAGTATGTTAAACTTCTCCAAGACATTAATTCTCCATTGAGGAATTGAGAGTCTGAAACCTAGCCAGAAACTATATTTTGATATCTTTATCCTCAAAAGAAAACTAGTAAATCATCTGAAGTACTCGAAAGTCTACCCTTAAAAAAAGTTCTTAAATGTCAAAACAACTCCAAAATTGTTCACAAATTGGCGTGGAGTGTCAACTCCTGATTGTTCTCTCCGACAAGACTAGGCAAGTTTTGGGCTTAAAAAAAAAAAAGATTAGTCTGCCCTCAATATGAAATATCAGGGTATTTGATAAGATCACGTCCTTCTTACCCAAAAAAAATAGAATCTAGATCGCGTCCACCTGTTTTTGCATCAGTTGCCTTCTTCCTTATCAAAGTGTGCTTATTTGGAGTACTAGGAGAAACTAGAGACGGGCTTTACTATAATGTTGAGAGCTCCCAAAGTATACATAATCATACTCAAGGAGTCAAGGCTAAAAACTAATCAAAGAGAAATATTGGCGTTTCAGACACACCTATACTAGTCGCTCTTTAACAAATGCTCATACCTACTATAATGAGGCTGAAAGCTTTACGTGAAGTCAAAATTTACTTTGCCAAGATTAACTATCGAACACATCTTTATTATACACAAGTCACAAGTTCGAGCAAGTAAAAACAACACAATACAAATTGACATAATAGGTGTGAAACCATCTCTATAAAGCAGAAAATAAAATCAGCTAGGTAAGGGGTGAAGATGCACATACCTCAAAGAGATGCGCTAACCGAACCAGGACTTTTCCATCAGCCAGCTCCTACTTATTTCACACAGATAAAAGAATGGATTAATGCAACAAAATGTCAACCATCATTGAAGGTCATGAAAGCGCCAAGAAACAAGAGTGAACAACCACAGGACATATCATAAGATGAAGTGTATGTTACCTGGAGGGTTATCAGAGCAACATTGTCAGGTAGGCTGTAAGATGGATCAATCCCTGTAAAGGTGGATACATGAGAATTCAACCACTTATCATTATCCTGCAAAACCATCAAGACTGAGGTTAGAAAAACTCCCAAAGTATAAATTGCTATCATGCGTTTCACGCTTTTTACCTGCTCGCTGAACGCCAACAGAAATGGGGAGTATAACTGTTGTCCAAAAGTACGCCTCCACTTCGCTCCCTCTCCAAGAGGGTCAATTCTGAAATAAAGTTTACCCTGGACCTGCAAAATTATGGCAACCTTTAAATTAGTAAAAAATCATTTCAACGTGGACGACTGGTCATATTGGTGATGGGTGCCCAAAGTATACTCCCTCCAGGAGGCCCATAGAAATCAATAACCAGGCAACTGGGAAGATTCCTTACAGTTAAGCCTAAGCACTTGTCATGATTGCAAACCGTTTCATTGAGGGCCTCTGCGACACCTCTGCCATCATCTTTGAGCAACCGCCTACACATGTTAACCAATATTACCACCAAAAAAGGCGGAATTAAGTAACTGCAGCTTCATTGAAGGTACTTGCAATAACGAAAATGAATACACAGGACAAACAGATATACCTATGCAGCATCAGCTCTATCTGACCATCCACTATGCTAGATCCTCCAATAGCTCTATCCACCATAACGGAGAATTCATTCTCATCATCATGCAGAAAAATCCCCAGATTAATCTGAAACAAGCAACAAGATAGCAGAGTGAAATTACCACCACCATAGGTGATAACGATGAATTCTGACTAGCCCCTCCCTCGTCATAATGCAAAACCCTAATGTAGAAGGACCCTAGTTAAGTAGGTTGTAATGCCTCCAGAAAAATATCGACATGCACAAGGAAAACCTAACATCTGGAAGATAGAAATATAGGGAGGGAAAAGTAGAAAGCTTTCAAGTACCACCTGAAGGCTTTGTTCACAACCTTGGGGGTATTTTGACTCATAAGGCGTTTCTTTTATAATTTTATTTTAAGGGTGGGGGGGAATGGTACGTTGTCAACACTGGCCTACTGCACAATTCACAAAACGTTCCTGATGAATTTACCAGCATGTACATGGAAATTTTAACCTATCCTTCTCAAGCCAGAGAAAAAGCAGTTCACACATGGTGCCCTGTGATATTTGAATAACGCAATGATAGAGGCAGAAACTAAGAAAAGAAATGATAGAAGCAATTATGAGTTTCCGCAGAACATACAGGGTAATAATTTCCAGCCACCGGTTCATTTACTCCAAGACTCCAGTCCGATCTATAATCACGTATCTGTGAACAAGTAATAAGTTATTCCTCCACCTCAGGAAGTATTGTGCACGAGATGACAACAGAAAAGGTACACCTACCTGACTGGCTCTTACAAAATATAAACATATATGCAAGACAATACGATATCAACACGAATCAAATTCAAGAGCTTGATTGTTAATACCCTTTTGATGAAATCACGTCCATTTGAATCTGTGTAGAATGTTTTATTTGACTGCAAACCACTTGTAATTTTAGTCACAACTTCTTTACCAAATCCATCGTTAATAGGTATGGGCCCAACCTGACAAGATTTTATTTCCATTGATGATCAGAACTCAGAACAAAGAAACTTCAATCTCATACTCCCTCCATTCAACTCCACTCTTCCTATCACTTTTCGGCACGCACTTTAAGGTGCGATTCTAACTATGTTTGAGATTACGTATAATTCTAAAATTTGGTGAAAATCACTATTGACATTTAATCTTGTTTGTCTCAAAATTTTGGAATTTTACGTAATCTCTAACATAGAGAAAACCGCACCTTAAAGTGCGTGCCGAATAGTGTTAGGAAGAGTGGGCTTGAATGGAGGGAGTATAACTTATTTAAGCAATGGTATTCTCAAGAAGCACACTTTACTGCCCAGCAAACATCCATAACAGGACACAAAAGTATAAAAAAGATGATAGGCTACTCTACCAAATTACTTCATATATTCAGAACCATCTCACTCGGTTCTCCTTTATAAACATTTAGTCCTCAATACAGCAAGAATGAGGTTGGTTGTTTAAGCTCACCACATATTCAACTTCAACGTGCTCCTTTTCCTTGTAGACTCTTGTTATCTGAAGCAAATATCCAAGATAGCAATGAATCAGCACAGCTTCAGAGCAAAAGATACAGAAGAAGAAATTTACCAGTAGTGCTTCAATACATGACATGAAACAGTTTGCATCATAAAGTAGTATGAGACATGATGGTACAGCAAGTTCTATTCTAATGATCTATTCACTTGCATAGCATCCAGATTTATATTCAACTCAGGAGCACTTCCAAGTTGGAGGCTTAAAAATTGACTTCTAGGAACATCGGCCACTCATTGTTAATATAGTTAAGGTGGCGAGACTGATTAATTATACACCTCGAAGCAAGCATAACCGCATGAGAAACACATATGCACATTACTCATAATCCAAACAAGTTGCAAAAAGAGTGGGACTGTCAGTTACAAGAATAGCTGGACAGCTTTAAACCAATGGCATCATTAAACTGGAAATGGAGCAATTGACAATAATTCTTAAAACCTTGACACAAACTAAAGCATAACATAGAACTCGCCAGGATCGAAAGTGAGTTTACCAATGGCCAACTCATATGAAAACTAAAAAATTCAACTGAAGGAGAAATTTAGATTAGCGTCTGACAGGTGTAGGGTATAAGCATTGCATTGGTGCTACTTTTTGTATAGTTTATCCTGTGACCCCTTCCAAACATCTCGTGCTAATTCTTGCGCGTTTTCTTTTCATTTTCAACATGAATTCTAGTGTCCTGGATAACTATGCCACGTAGCACAGTGCTTTCTCATGTTTTAAGTTTTTCCATATGTATGATGGGTTATTAAGTGAAAGAAAGCAGAACAAATTTCGCGTCCTATTTCTTTCTCAGCTCAAGAAGTATATTTGGGCATGTCTCTTCACTTCTTCCTTTTGGGTTACCAATGACCCGTCCTATATCTCAGGTGTGTCTACTTGTTTTTCTAGAACCTCAGGAGTTAAAACAGAGGAAGAAATAAAGACAAGCCTGTTGGCTGAGCACCTGATATATCCATGAATTGATCTGTTGATGAACTTCATCCAATAAAGGACCGCGCATAACAGTTGACTCAACCTGAAAGACCACAAGAAGAGTAATAACATTCCTTCTCCATGGTGAACTGTAACACTACTAAACAGCAACTGTGTAAAATCATTCAATACCTCTCCCTCGGGTTGTATGGCATATGTGCCATTTGGACGGAATACATATGCCCCAGAAGCCTGTAACGATCAATATGGAGGTAATTTTGCTTTCTGGTTGGGATTTTTAAAACTTACTCCAACTATTATAACAGAACTGAAAAAAGTGGCAGGACTTACCTGAGGATCTTTATCGGTTCCATTAAATCCAGTATAGTAACTGTGGGACACTTCTAGAGATTTTTTAGCCTTCACGTGAAAACATAAAAAATCTTAAGAGGCACAACATACTACATCTTCACATAAACAAACATATAAAAGTTAAGCAAATGACATAAATGTGATCTTCATGAATACGCATAGTAGGAAACTGATCACATTGCACACATATATTTGAAAAAAGCAGCACGAAAGGCTGTTCAGGGCTACAGGATTGACATTAATTGCCAGTTCACCAGAAAAAAAGACAATCATGACATGTCCAGCTGAAAGTAAAATATTATGTTTTCAGCTGAAAGTAAAACACCATGCACTGCTATAGGTGGGTAGCTTTAATAAAAGTTATTCAAGTAGCAAATGCTATCTGTCCCAATTCCCAAGGCACAAAACGTTGACCTACCAAGTTTCTTTTGATACTGTGATAAGTTAGCATCCCGTTCCCAGAGAAGCTTAGTTTGAGAGCACCGGGACCAACATCAAAGGTAGACTTCTCATGCCCTTTATATCTGGAGACGGCCGTTCTCATTGATTTTGTGCCTGCATTCAACAAATTGAAACTTAGATGCTGGCTATCAAACTTGCATAATCTGCTATTTCAAGACAAATTTTGATAACTATTTCTCATGCCTTTGCCTGCAGATATGGAAAAAGTAGTAAAACCAAGAGGTGGTACAGATGCTGAAAATGCAAGCCAGTACTTCGGTGTATCTCTTGCTAAAGCCCCCAAGTATGAAGCAGTGTGGAAATTCCTCATGCCCAATTGAGTATCAGATATAGGAAGAAGTTGCGATTCGATCTCCCTTCCTTCATAATCGCGGACCATAACATCTTCAGCTGTGACCTGCAGCAGCTCTCATCTCAAATTATCCAGGACAAGCAAGCTACACCAAATAACATAAAAATCTTATGTATTTCCTCTGGTCCAAAGCAAAAAAGAACGAGTGAAGCCGTGTAGTCACTCATGGCTAAAATTCAGAATGATTAAAGGTGAAAATTACAACATAAAAAGATTGCCGAAAAAGTACATCCTCCACATGAGAGAGGCGGAGGTGCAGGGGAAGCACATAAGATGCACTGACTGCCAGATTTGACAACTATACTAGGCATCAATAGAGTAACGATTAATTGAAGTTGGTACTTACAGGAACTCGAACAATGTCTTCTCTTTGCCATCCAAGAGGATTATAGATAACCACAATCTGAAAGTGGCACTCCATAATGAGAATATTGCAGTAAACCCAAACTGAAAAACTTTGTACGCAGAACTTTTCTATACCAAACTTTTTCCATGAGAGAGGCCAATCTCTGATGCGGGACAGTAGCTTATATTCATGAGTGGACACTGCATAAATGAAAATAAGTCATTATGATTTCAGGTGAAAATGTAGCTAGCATCAATATCTGTTAGATTGACTTCTGTAGCTAGCATCACTTCTAACAACAACAACATCTTTACCCTACTTCACAAAATAAGAAGCACAGACAGTTTTATGAGAAATTTTGCTTTATTCCATTATATCCCAAAGCCAAAGGATAATTAGTCTTTAGATCCATTGGGAATGTCCTATTATAATTTAAAAGTAAATTGAACGAAAGAACAAGAAAATATAATTGTCGATAAAAGAACATTAAGTAAGCATGACCAATGCTTGGCAGCCATCTAAAAACTAGTTAGCAATAAGAGGGTTACAGTAGCTAAGTTTTTCTTCTTCTTTTTAATCATGATGATACTCATGCCTTATTGTTGACGGGGAGCACCATGCCCATAGAGGTCCAATCCTTTAGGCTTTAAGCACTCCAAAGGATCCTAGTGCATCCGCAAACTTCGTCGACTACATCTTGTCTCTTTGACCACGTAAATGGTGAGGAGAAAGAATTTGAGAGGCATTCTCGTGTTTTCTTCTTTTGGCAAGATTCATGATCCTATTGAGTTTAGGACTGAGGAGTTGTAATTGTTGTTATAGAGGTTGTATTTGTAACTGTACTAATCATCCTAACAAATATATTTAGGGAAGGGTTGTCTAGCATCTATTTGCAGGAAGGCGACTGGTGCTTTCAATAGATCAATGGTGGTCCAACTACCCTCATCCTAACAACTGGGCCTACTTGTATCTCCTAGCCAAGCTGATGCTGATTTATCAAATTTCAACATTTGATAAACTAAGATAAATCTTTAGCTCTTGAAAAAGTTTTCCCTTACATGCCTTAGGCATCTTTATGCCACATTCTGGTAAGGGAGTATTACCAAACATCCTTTAAATTAACTCTAAAAATCAAGCAAGTCTCATAAACTGTAGAACAATAGACTATTGCCTTTTCCTTTCTTTTTTATCATGTTTATCATCAGCATCAACATCTAGTCATGCATTTGAATGAGACTAGCCAAATGTTTATTTTGATGAGTTTAAACACTAAGGTTAGTAAAATACAATTACACACAATATTTTAATCATAGAGAAATAGAGGTCAACTTGAAAAGAAATAGATGTTGGTTCGAATTTATAGAGATTTAAAAATGCACGAATGCCATTAATCATTACAGTCGGACTAATGGCACTTAACATGGTTCTTCCTGCACCCTTACTCAACTTTGAGATGATAGTTTGTGAGTGTCAAAACCCTGAGGACTGCCAATAGTCCCACTCTATTATGTGAAAGAAACAACAGAACAGTGTAAGAATTTTTCAACACTTGCCTCCTCAAACTTTGTGGTGGGGCTCTTACAATCAGTTGCTGGGGAAGATTGTGTCAAGCAACTAACGGAAGATGCAACCAAGGCTGCAGCCTACAGATTAGAGATACAAAAACACGACAAATTAGAGGTTTTGAAAAATATGAGAACCAACGAACAATGCAGCAGCAGAATGATAAGCACCTGCGCATAGCCAATTGAAAGTCTTTTGGCATAATCATAAGCCACATGCTGCTTTTCCGTACCAGTGACAGCATCATGATGTTGAGCAATAGCTAAAGCATCTGCCAGCGCATCTGTACTGGGACCAGAATTACTCCTTCCGATAAAGTATTCGAGTTGTCTGGCTGCCTAAATGTTCGTCAAACAGTTACTTAAACGTAAGATGACGTGGAGCTCACATGTGAACAACTCTAACTACAATATAGACGACATACCATATAGTAACCACTCATTTCTCTGACGTACCGCTTCAATGCAGGTCTACTAGTAAAGTATCCAGTCCAGTACCCATGGACTCTATCAGCATATCTGTTTCAGTACAAGTATTTTTTCCCTATAGTAATTGCCTTACATGGAGATCAAAAGGAAAGAAGACATACAATGAAATTTACATGATGGTGAGAAAATTGTGGGCATATTCAAGTTTCCTACTTACGGGAAGTAATCATCAGTTTTTATCGGCCAAGCTTCATTGGTAGCATATTTTGCATCTGTATATATAGAAGGAGTTGAGTATAGTGCATTGACACGTCCATCCTGAAAGCAGTTATCAGGAATGCATGAGCCGAACCATGAAACTCAAATGCATCAAAACCTAGCATATGATGACAAGAAATGCATAAAGCACAAAATTGGACTGCACATGACCTATGATTAACAATCTCAGAACACTATTCATGAATAAAAATAGTGATGAAGATGATATGAGATTAGTATAAATAAAATCAACAGCCAACTACACCAGGAAAAAAATTAGGTAAGCCATATCAAGACTAAAAAGTACTATGTCCAAATCTCACATGAATTGAGACTTGGGAAGCAGATATAAATGATGTTGCGGAAATAATTAGCAAAGAGGAGGTTACCATGTTAACATAATGAATCAACTTGTCCATTTGCCGAAACCATGTGTGCGCATATTGGTACTTGAAATCTGTTCCCATGGTCCACATTACATGATTTGTCCTAGTAACATTTGCCTGGGAAGGAGCAAAGCCATTATTAGCACTCCGTTTCTAAAAGGGGATTTAGGCCTCTAGACCTCAGCCAATTTTTTTTTGGTTTGGCACTGTGGCAGTAATAAACAGGCTGTGAATGAGTTTCTTGCAGGACTACCTAAATATTACTACACACCCCCGTATATCTCTCCGACTCTCTCACATAGGTCAGGGGACAAAATGCAAAGACTAGCTAATTCCATCATGTGAAACGCAATACTTTAGACTTTAGAGTCAAGGCAAGACAGCTGTGTGACTAGTGAGAGTGAAGCAGTTGAAGAACAGCGTGAAACATACTTAACTGCAATGACTCAAGCATTAATCTCTACCTGAGATATCGCAGCAGCAACAAAATCATTAACTCGTTCTTGAACATTGTAGTCAAACAAGTCAGGGTCATCCTTCAGAAATAAAAAAAATGCTGTCAGATTTTCAGCCAAACCACATTGCTGGAACTTTGAAAGCAGATAGAGTGTTTTTACTTCCCTAATTAATTAAATAACCAAACTGACTCTGTATAGGAGCAGAATGGCTTACTTGAACAATTGGGGAATCGTCATTGTCATTTACTTCAAAATGAAATCCAGGAGGGGGCTCATAGTCGCCTTTCCAAAATGCACCAGCAAATATCTAAAAGACAGAAAATAGTTGAAATCCTCCACCAACGACAAGCTAACTAACGTGATAGCGGTAGAGCACAAAGAACCAAATATTTTCCTTGCCTGAGAATCTGAGCCTAGACTTTCAGATCCTTGCCAAACAACTTCCAGAGTCTTATCCTTCATGCGTTTATCTCTGTCCTGGTAGTCTATTCTTGCAAAGAACAGAGAATCAAATCCAACCTACACCACCATGGAGAAAATTTCTACTTAATCACACCACTCACACAACCGCGCATGCTGATATTTGACTCTGTTGGTTGAAGAAGAATACAAAGAAGAGTGAGGTACAGTCACCAGAGGATATAGCCAGGCTAACCTCTGCTCCTAACAAGTAAGCTTGCACAGCTGAATGACCAAAGGGGTCGATTTGCCACCCAATTCTTGGGGTTACCCCAAATTCTTTCTTAAGGAACCGGTGTCCCAGGGTTGTCTGGTCAATCATGTCAATATAATGTGGAGTTGCCTCATCATGCATGACCATGCCCCCATTTCTGGAAGAAGAAAAAGCAAACAAGCTCAGATCCTCACACCCCATATATCAAACACACGTAATGCATTTTTAAGAGAACGACCTAAATACCAACATGAGTCAAATGAAAGTCTTTACTAACTTTTCTATTATCAGAACTCAAGTCTTAACACAACTTTCCGGATATCACGGGAACACTTACTAAGTTACTAGAGACAGTTCAACAGAGGTTCCATCAACCAATTATTTACAGAATCCACGCAATCGGTAACACATAAGTTTGATCTCCAGCTTGGAGCATACCAACTGAGAAAATTCCACCCATGTTAATAATCTAAATTCAAAGTGGTACTCCCTCCATTAGTTCATACCAAAGTAGTATCACCTAAGCTAAAGCCTCCAATCCATTCATTTCTTCCCATTTAGTCATGGACCAATTTAGGGGAAGAACTCACTCAAGCAACTGACATAGGTAGCATACTTGTATCAGCCTTCCTCGCATAATAATTCCTACTGTTCATTCAACTGATGCGCTCCTTGTTTCCAAATAACATAAAAAGTGCCATAATTCGTGCATCTCAGTCAATAAGTGACTAAAATCATATATTCATGTAACAAATAGGTTCAAGAAATGAGAGGGAGGAGATTGTTTGGGGAGGAAAAATAAGCCCGTGTGAATAAACGCTGAAAATCAGAACGCATGATACTTATTAACTGAGCGGGTTGATATCATTGCATAACCTTTCTCAAGTATTCCTCGTTGAAGATTCCATATGACGATTCATGTTAACCCATCATAGAGTCAATTTACCACACATATTGAGTTTACAAATCAAGGTACCGTAAACAGATATGCATAAAACGAGTATAAACAACCCCAAAATAAAAATAAAAATAATCGGTAAGATTGGTAAGTTCATTACATAAACTCAAGTTGACCGGATTTGACCAGGTCCTTGACTATTTGTTGCATTGCCTCAGTTTGCTGTCTCCACCATCTTTGGAAAAACGCCTGCAATTTGCGACTACGTCATCTCAAGTCCTCAACAACAAAAATGTACTATACAACAAAGAGAAAAGAAACCACACTTTCAACTGTGTAAAATGTGGACAAACTCAAAAGTTTTGATTCTTGATTCCAAAAGGTTCACAACTATTCACTCCATTTTTTATATAATGTTGTTTTCAGTTCACTTTTCGAGCTACAAACAAGTTCCATTTCCGATTTACTACACACACATTACGAAACTTTGTGTTATTGGATTTGCAACGAGAAATACTCTCTCATAAACATATCCACATGTGAATAATCAAACCGTTATCTCGAAAAGTGAGAACGACTTATATCAACGAACAAAATGATGCAAAGTCACGCAACTATGCAAACAACAAAAAAGATCACCTGCTCAACATAGATGAACTTGCGATTTCGATCAGCAAGTAGCGCCGGAATTAACGAGTCGAGTATATTCTGAACACATGCTATCTGCACAATTACAACATGCATCGATTTCAGCATAATCATAGTCACATATATGATCAAATTAGCATAAACATTGCGGTTAGGAGAGAGAAAAAGGACGGCGGAGACCTGGATGGAGTTGTTAGAACCGACGTAGTATTGGTCAATGGTCTTAAGCCAGCCGGCGTCATCGTGAGTATGAGGGACTAAATGGACATTTAACTTCCCTTGAACTAGCTTCGCCGTCGTGTTGTACACCGTGTACCTCGATTCTGCAACGACCGTCATTAACACCACCGTGAACGCCGCCGTAATCGCCGCCGTCACCGCCATTGATTAGGAGGTTAATTAAGTGTGTTAATAGACAAAATGCATTGATTGAAGTGGAGTGATTAAGCGAGAAGGGGAAGGAGTGAGTATGGTTTTTTTTTAGAGGAGAGAGAAAAAGTCCACGAGGAGCTGGTGTTGTTGATCGTTTATCCGGAGTTGAAATTATTGAAACGCGTCGTTTTCGTGAGCATGCAGCATGCGCGGTCCCCAAAACGTCGTTTGTTTTGTTTATGAGAAGCGTGGCAAGGGGTGCCCGCGATTTCCACATCAAACGTTTAATAGTGGAAATTGATATTTTGCATGAGGAGGACAGGTGAACGGTGACTCTGGTAGTCTGGTGACCAAGTGAGTCACAAATCTGACATCTAACAACGTAACAACCTTAGAACGATAGGATTTCATTGAAGTTCGCTATGTTGGGTCTCGTCTCGTTAAGTGTAACCTCTGGATAACACCAAAACTTCCAATACCATATACGTCGTATCAAAAGTCAATAAGATGGGAAGTCACCATTTAAACACGTGGTCCGAGCCACAAGGCAACTTTTAATTGGTTGGGCAAGAAAATTCCCCCTTCCTCCTCGTCGCCCACCATCACAATCGCCCACCACCAACGCCGCCCTACCACGTCGATGTCGCCAACGTCGCCCACCTCTACCTGTGGATCTTAACCAGCAGGATGTCATGTGATGTCATCAATGACATCATCGACACCTCATTATTGCATGTATTTGACTACATAAAAAATGAGCTTGTGAAGGCTTGAACCTGTAACCTCAAGGTTACAA
>JBBYHQ010000007.1:5156020-5172328 GCA_038382645.1 Spergularia azorica | reverse complement strand
GGGTTGGGTTAGTGCCCAAAAATGTTGAACCCTGAACCGGCCCTAGGTTCCTAGGGCTAGTGC
Source organism: Spergularia azorica (assembly GCA_038382645.1). Taxonomy (NCBI): domain Eukaryota; kingdom Viridiplantae; phylum Streptophyta; class Magnoliopsida; order Caryophyllales; family Caryophyllaceae; genus Spergularia; species Spergularia azorica. The sequence goes on along the minus strand of JBBYHQ010000007.1, from coordinate 5,172,265 downwards.
CGGGTCTGACCCTGCCAGGTCAAGGGTCGACCCGCCAGAGCTATTTACCGGGTCGGTTCAGGTTGGGCCAGGGCTGACCCGTCCCAATGGCCACCTCTACATATTTTACTTCATGTTTGTTTGCTGGTGCAAATATAGTTGACTTGGTGTTGACTCTTTGAGAACTTGCTAGTTTGGACCATAATCATCTATAGTAATAAGCAATTCCAATAACTCGATAAAACCAATTGGTCTGATTTCAGCTGGAGCAGGCATATCTGATAGTGTAGGGAAATCGTGAGACGCGTCCACAGCTTATCGGTTATGTATCATCTGTTCAAAAAGTTGTGTCATTGTAATCTCAAGACCAGGCAAATGAAATGGATTTAAAATATTTTGTTCATGACTAATCATACTATCAGGCAGGGGCGAATGAAGTGAGTTGCAAAGTATTATAAATCGAGATCGATTGAACTCTAAAATCATGACAGTCTCAAGCCTGATACTATACAGTCTTAAGAGAAATTTGGAAGTCTAACTCGAAAAAGAACATGTCAAATAAAAGAGGAAACACCATAAAAAAAGCATTAATTTGTTGTTAATGAAATTTGATAAATAAGAATTGATCGATGAACAATGAGGTGAAAAAGACCAGGCATACATTCCTACATTTCTGAAATATTCATGACAGTGGCAAGAGGCCAAGCTAGACTTGGAACATAACTCGCAAAACGGATGTGGATGTCCCTCTTGTCTTCGAACCTGACAAGTTGTTTGTAAATCGGACTTTTTGAAGTTGAACTCGAGTCTACCACCCCTATGTCTGCATGAAAATAATCTCTTCTTAGGACGAAAAATTTACCGCTCCCTGAGAAGTCGATCAATCCAGTAACCGAGCCTAAACCCATATCTCTAAAGAGACGGATGGATTCCTTCTGTTGAAGAGCCAACTCAACCAAAAGTCTAGACTTATGGTTGAGGCCCAATAATTGGTTATATCTTAACACTCCCTCTCACGTGAAAGCCCTTTGGGCTTGAAACGTGGACTGAAACGATAACTGCACAAACATTGTGGACTGAAACCAGTTGCACAAACATTGTGCTGAAATTCTACTTGAAAGGAGGGGGCTCCCAGGATTTGAACTTGAGACCTCAAGGTCACTGATGCTCTGATACCATGTTAAAGAGCCAACTCAACCAAAAGTCTAGATTTATGGTTGAGGCCCAATAATTGGTTATATCTTAACACCTTCTCTTTGTTACTTGTCCTTCCATCAGAACACTTATACATAGTTACTAGTTTTTTTACCCGTGCAAATGCACGGGAATTCTAAATGCTTAGTTAAAAATACTACTATGTCAGTCACTTTTGAAATACTAAAAACTTCGACCTTTGCGAATTTAAACCTAATTATTTACAAATATAAATTTAAAATTCATTGAGATAATAATAACACCGATAAGAATTTAAAACAACACAAAAATAATGCACCCTTCGTCTTTTTTTAAACACTCGTACACAAAATACCCCTATGTTAGGGAGGGTAATAATAAGTTAATCAATGTTTCAAAAAAAATTACATAGCGAGTTAGATAAGAATCTTAGAAAAATTTGCATGCAACTTTTGAAACTTTGATTAACAGATTAGTGTGTATACCCTACTCAATTAAGTTGTGTTTTGCATATGGGGTATTTAAAGAAAGACGGGAGGAGTATTGGGTTTGTGTATTTTTTGTAGACCTGCCAAAATCTATTCCAACCCGGTTTTTTCAGGGTCATGAACCATTTTTTTCTGACTCAGATCCGTTTGTTACCCGCATTTGTTGCCCAAACCCGAATCGACTCATGACTTATATTTAAAACTAAATTAGAACAAATTTCACTCTTATGGTTGATTCAATAGAAAATATTTTTGGAAGAGAAGTTTCATTAGAAAACTAAAAGTCCAAACGTGACCCGAACTTGTATTTGATTTGAACTGTTGCGAATTGGCCAATAATATTTAAACTGATCCGACCTGTTTAATAGGTCTACTTGTTTGTGATTTTATTTGTTTTAAAATTTAAGTAGAATCTAAATAGAACCCCTCATTCACCTCCCTAACCTCTTACCAACTTATTTGATCTCCTACTCCACCACTTCACCACCCGTTGGCTATTGTATTCGACAACTCTTATGATGTTGTTAGTTCACTCCCTCCCAGGTCAATTTTCTTAAGCATTCCCACAATCCGTTGTTAGCTCGTATACACATACCTCAATGTAAGAACTCTCACCCATGTTACGAACTTTCCTAATTGACATCCCCACTTCACCCACTTCCTTAGCTAACACCCCTATGACTCGACAACATGTTATTCGACACCCAGTTGTCCCCAAACAAATGTTTTAGCCAACTCTTAATTTTCGCAGACTTCTTACCTGACTTCTTTAATCTGCACTTCAACACCCGTCACATTTTTTAAATGATATTCAAATTGGGGTTCAATTTTGCTTGATCAACTTTAAGTTTGAAACAAAGATTACTTAACTATAATGAAACATAAACCGTAAAAATAAATAAGAAAAAATATATATTGATTTATATTTTTTAATGTAACGATTTCTTGATACATTTTTTAAGAAAGAAAAAAAAGCTATTGAGAAAGTGGCTTGACTCTATCACGAGTTCACGACAGTTTTAAAAGGCAATTTAATGTGTGCAAGATCACACCACCTATTAACAAAAGAAAAGATATCATACTCCCTCCATAAAAGAATATTAGTCGTTCTTTTTGTTCGAGAAAGTGGTTTGACTGCCTTATATTTTTAAATATATACGCCATAAAATTTAATAACATTGAGAGGATTTTTCGCTACAAATTTAAGAATATAAGTTTTATAATTTTTTCCCAAATACTTTTTTCTTTGAATTAATGGTCAAATCGTCGTCTCAAAATGTGAGAACGACTTATATATACTTTTATGGAGGGAGTTAGACCCTGTTTGATAGGACTTAATAAAAGTAGTATTCTGCTCAATTCAGAGTCATTCAAATCAGATCTGATTTGATCAGAATTGCTTAAATAACGTTCAATGAATTGGGTCCATTATTGATACTAATCCGTTGAAATTCAATCAAATTTTCAACAAATTCATATAAGATCAGATCAATTCAGAGTCATTCAAATTAGATCAGATTAGATTAGGAGCAATCATATCAGATCATATCATATCGAAAAGATGCAGTCCTATCAAATGGGGCCTTAGGTGTATCATTTTATTTTTGGTTATAAAATATATATTTAGCACATCATTTTATTTTTGTTCATTGAAAATATCATATTATTTATTTTTGGTTACAAAAGATATCATTTAATAAATTTTTTATTTCACTGAAATCCGCTAATATATCATTGGAATATACGAAAATATTTGTAACCAATCAAAAGTTAGTTTTTGTACATGTGTCAGCTTCATTTTAATAGTTGTCCATGTCAGCTTTTCATGCACGCAATTATTAAAAGTAATAGATATATGCGTCATCTCGCATATTGGAACCGTAGGTTGCCAGGCAACCTTTCATGACACATAAGAAGTTATCTGTGTAAACTTCAGTTTGCCTTATAGGAGGATTCTGGTGGCATGTCTCAAATGTCTCGTGAACTAAATCGAATGCAACAACCCTCCAGGAAAATTTTTCGGTCTTGGCCACAATCCAATGTAAGCTTCCTTCAAAGAGGACGCCACTAAGTGTTCCGAATGAATAGCATTGATCAAATTGATCACTGAATTCGTAATAAAATCCCTTCAATGACGACACTTGTTCAGCATCGATCTTTCTCCAAATATGCGACTTCAGTGAGAAGACATGTACTAACATTTCACGAGGATTGTTCAATTCAATTATCCTAACAACCTTATAGTCGTCAACAGATGGTACATACCCGAATCCCCAAGAACCCCGACTAGCTGTAGACGAGTTTATCAAATTATCAAGGCCTGAACCAAACTTCCTGAATTGATGAGTAACGGGGTTCCATAATATGAAATCGTAAAGACAAGAGAGACATACCAACCCATTACAAGATCCAACCAAAAAAAGCGTATTTTTGTCCCTAACAGTTACAGAGTCGAGATCATTAGAGTTATCAGAATTTGCTTCACTACAAGAAACAAAGTCATGCTCTAATTTTAACAGTCTCTTTTCATTGTCGTTTTTACCATCTTCATCGCCCTCATTATAATTGAAAAGGTAAAAAGTGTTGTTTCTTTGAACAATAACAAAATGTGTAGGGGAAGAGGGGTAAGAAATTGAAAATAATTTGTGGGCATTTGTAAATTGGTGAGAATTCAGAGTAGAGTACCAGTTTTTCGAAACTGACTTGAATCGAAGGACTGATGCGATAGGCAGTCTTGTAAGGATGTGCATGCTTATCAGATCATGAGACAGCTCTCGTTGCTCCGAAACATCTTCCTCATCTTTCTCTTCACGTTGAGATGCCTTCGTAAGGCAGAAAATACTCCTGATCGATCCGATCATCCTCTTTTGACCGCGAGAAAGCAACTTCTTTTCGTCACCCATTGATGTTGAACTAGAATATGGAGCAAGTTGAATGCTTTGTTTCGGATCTGAATCTCAGAGTCTCATTTAAGGACGATCGATAATATCAGAATCCGATAATTCGACTCAACAACCAAAGATTCTCTTGCTAAACCAATGGTAGTAAGAAAACATTATTGATGAGAATTAGGACAGCTTAGGAAACATTACTCAATGACTAGCTTTTAAAAAAGGTGTACTATCCTACATTTTTTACACCATGTTTGTCTGCTGCTGCAACTGTGCAAGTATTTATGATAAACAGGATGTTGACTCTTTGAGAAGTGGATGAAGTAGATCAGCTCACAAGTTCGGTGAGATTGCCTCACATATACCAATTAGCAATAGGAAAAAACAGCCCGTAAATAGACTAGTTTCATTTCTTCGACTTCTCCTTACATGCATTCGAGCCTTCATTATTGGTTTCAATTTTCATATTCGTCGTTAGCCTCTAGTTAGATCAAATCTTCAAACCAAGGACATTGGGCTATGAAATCATGTCAAATTTGTCAATATCCAAGTTACATGCCCGCCTGTAGAAGAGTAGTAGTTACTCACAAAACCTCGGTGGGAATCCATTTTAAAACCAAGTTGGCGATAGGAGAAGCAAACTACTGACTTTCAAAATAGTTTCAACTCTTCTATTTTGTGGTGGGTTGTTGTTTTCGCCAACATCATAACACTCTAGTCAATATTTTACTTGATCATTTGAGTTGGTGGGGGCCATAAACGTTCAATTGCATCCCCTCCCTTGAAAAAGAGAAATAGGTTCTATGATAGCAAATGTGAATTAGTTATCAATTTATTTTCCCTATGCAAAGTACGTACGATTCAAAGGGTTCGAACCAAAAAAATATAATGAGCAGAGGCTTCGAACAGGAGACAATATAGATCCCAATCAAGTTGATTAGATGGACAATTGGAACGTTATAGACTCAAAATAAAGTGGAGTGCATCGTATCTTCAAATTCAGAGCAGTACCTATTGGCCCCTCTGCAAATTTTACTAATTCATATCATCATATGCATATAGATTCACCGTACCATTCTCGTCTATCTAGCTTGAATGCTCAACAAATAGGCCAGGGACTTGTAATTAGGACAAGAGAGTATGCACTCGCAATATGCTAAGAAATTAAGAAATTTACTTAGGTACAGAAGTTGCTAGCTAGCAACTGTTACAATACGAGTATCATGAAACTGATCTATATATCCAATATTTCGAAGTTTAAGCACTTCCATGGCGAGTTTACCAAATCTGATCCGTATGCAACACACTTGAGAGTAGGTATGTATAGATGCATACTATCAATGAAATTAATGAGAGAAACAGGTAAAGGAATATTTCTAATGAGGTAATCCGAACCTTAAAACCTTCCGGGTGTGTAATTGTTTCTCCGCAGGAACTATTTCCATGGTGTACAACCCCTGACTTCTTAACACAGACGGTTCCTTTTCAGTCATAGGCTGCGAGATCAAACTACGAGCCCTCAGCTCCCCCTCCCCCTCCCCATTAAAAACATTACCAAAAAAACAAAAAAACAAAAAAAAAAAAAAAAAAAAAACGACGAGCAATCAACAATACTCCCTCTATTTCATTAGGTTCTTTGCATTTGGTTTGAATTCCTCTCACAAATTCAAACCAAATGCAAAGAACCTAATAAAATGGAGGGAGTATGAGGGAAGTTTAAGAATCCAAACTTCCATAGTTGTTTATACGTTAATCATCATTCATACACCGCGAAATTGGACCAATGATGGATCGATTAGACTAGGAGCATAACTTATAATCTGAGGGAAGTTTGAGAATCCAAACTTCCAAAGTAGTTTATGCCTTATAGGCTGAGAAATCGGATCTAGCAGGTGCAGGTTTCCAAACCTTAGGGTTAAAAGCTTTCTTGTCCTTGTAAACCCAACCATGTTTTCGCCATGCACAATTCCAACGCATGATAAGTCTCTTTCGACACACATATACTCCTCCTCCCCAAGGCCTTTCACGATACGAATCCACACATCTCGGCTCCAGCTATCATACCTAGTGACATAACGCTTCGTCAAACACCCTCCGACGACCCTGAAGAAATCGGTGCAAAATACTTGACCATCCTCCTCGTTAGTCGTACTTAAGTCCGGTATCAGATCAAATTTCTCAAGAAACAAATTGAATGCAACAACGTTCATGCCTCGAACATGCTGTTTGGCGACGACCCAGTACAGAGTGTCACCAACCAACTTTCCATAACGCGAGTAAAACGAAATAGGATATATAATCGTTTCATTCTCATCAACAGGCCGCTCTTCTTTTTCGAATCCGCGGGTCGTCTTCAATGAGAAAGCATGTTGGTAAAGTTCAGCATCGATTCTACTCCACTTATTAGACCTCAATGAGAAAACATCTACAATAATGTCTTCCGTTAGCGTGGCCTCGACGATTCTGACAACCTTATAATCATCGACGGAAGATACATAGCCAAATCCCCAAATCACATGATAAACTTTCGAGGACTCGAACAAATCACGATCATCAGGATCCGAATAAAACTTCTTAAGTTGGTTGGTAACGGGGTTCCACAAAACAAAGTCATAGAGATCACCTAAACACACTAACCCATTACAACAACCTACCACAATAACGTTCCAAATCCACTTCCCAACATCAAAGTTAACCTTCAATTTAACCATTTTGAGTTTACTTCTAATAACATCACTACAACCATCATCATCATCATTAGCATCGATATCGAAATCCATATCGCCATGATCATCATAAGAGAGAATGTAATAAACATTGTTCGATTTGGCAAGGATGAATTGGGTTGGTGCACAAGGGTGAGAAAAGGGGGATGATTTGAAGTGGGAAAGAGCGAAACGATAATCAGAAGAGATAGTTTTGTACCATTTTTTCGAAACTAACTTAAAATCTTGAAGAGATTTGATGGGTAATCTTGTGAGAATGTGCTCATATATCAGATCTTCAGGCAAATATTTTTGCTGCTGAATCTCTATGCATTTTTCTTCCATTTTCTTGCTCAAATTCTCGTCGAACTTCGTTCTCTAGATCTTGTGGTAATGATAATTAGGATAGCCGCCTCTCACTCTCTGCCCCCTTCTGCTTTCTTAAGAATAACCCACAAAAAACCTAAACATTTTTTTTTGTATAAACAATAAGTAGAAATTAATAAAATTATAAATGACAAAATTTCAGATCGGAAAATGGATCACTATATATTCCTTTGGCAAAGATATAATTCTTTAATTTCACACTGGAGTATGCTGTATGCTAGGAATCTAGGATGTACTGATCTTGAAACAATTGCCACAATTTAGACTACGAAATTAAACCATGTATGACCCACGATTTCTCCACCATACAGTATCGAACTTGGTGCAAATCGAAGAGATCATAGTTAAAGGTATCGGGAGAGCGATAGCTCATATGACTGGCAAAATCTTATAAAAGATGTTCTCTCAATAAATTATTGGGAGATCATTATACCGTGCTACAAAGTTGAAACCTTTGATCTCACAAAACAAAGCAAAATAAAAATAAAAAGTTGAAACCATTGAGCATTATTATAATAATATTATACAGCAGTATCTAATCAGCAACGTCGAAAGGGGAAATTAGACTCGGAACATAATCGCACAAAGCGCCCCCTTTACGTCGGTAGGTCCTATAGGGTTGTTCACAGAGCATAGCCTCTGAGCTTTGGTTAATGATCCTTTACGACTTGTCAAGTAATTTTAATGTCTCATGTACTAAATCGAAGGCGAAAGCGTATTGATCACGATCAAATACATGCCAATACAGAACCTCATTAACTAACTTCGTCAATCCTGGCAGTGGCAGTAATAGCCTCTCTTGGACACCAAAACTCGATTCGATTCTTTTCCATCGCTTGGACATCAAAGAGAAGACATTTATATATCACGAAGAAAGAAGCGGCAGGATGCGCCGTTATGTATGTCGTAATTCTTACGACCCTGTATTCATCAAGGGATGATACATATATAACCAAACCCCCACACAGGTGTCAACTTTCGATAAGAATCATGAACGTCGAGAAAGTTACCAGGGCCGTCTGCAATATCATGACCATCTGAGTGATATTTACGCGATTTGCGAGTGAACGGGTTCCATAACGTGATATTTTCTCAAATTGGGAGTGACTTTGCTTATCAACATCATCCCGCTTTTGTCGTCATCAGGCCAAGAAGTTAAGCACACGAGACCATTATATGAGCCGACTAACTTAAGTCCCACAACAATGTCTGTGTCAATTGGAAGCTTATCCGATTTAAAATTGTTGTAAGGCTTGTCTAATATGGTGTATCTGCTGTTATCTTTTGCGATGTAAAGGAATCGAGTCGATGAAGAAGGGTGAGAAAGAGATAAGTCGAGGTGGGACTTGGCAAAATAGCGATCAAAGGAGATAATCGAGTACCATTGTTTCGAAACTGACTTAAAACGGATTAGTGATTCAATAGGCAGCCTTGGAAGGATATTATAGGTTATAACGTCATGAGGAAGTTCCTCGTTTCTTTTTGTTTAGACGGAAAAGACGAATTGCGGCATTACTGAAAAGAGTCCATAACTCATTAAGCTTCATCGTTTCTTCCCTACTCTGATGATCAATAATCTGAAAACCATAGTTATGTTCACCCCGCTTTTTATAGATTAGTGTTTTATATTAGTAATAAACGTTTGAAAAGGAAATGGTTTTATAGATTAGTAATTCAATCAAAATTAGAAAATTTATGATTTTTTTTTTTTTGGCATATAGAGTATAGGAGCAGCTGATACGTTGCGGGGGTAGGGATATGAGGATTCGAACCCAAAACAACTCTGGGTAGATTGATTTAACCACTCGGCCAACTATGAACGTATGAACCTAAATAAACCCTAGCCTCTCTCAAAGAAGAAAAAAACTACCCCCTCCTCCTCTTGGACCCTCTTCTCTTTGATGATATTTGTATCATTGCAATTCTTGATGTAAGTGCCTTTTGGCGACTATAGGAGATCTTTCGTTTATTTCAAAAAAAAAAAAAAAAACTATAAACGTATGAAAAAGGAAATGATTATTGTACATACAATCACGTACAATACTATAAAATAATACGACCAATGTCCCGTAAGTTCAAAATTGACGAATGAGTATGTATATTAGGTTTACCGGAACCGCGTACATATCTCTTAGAAGGAAAAGTTAACAAAAATCATCTCAACTTTGGTCAGACTTCCAAGAGAAATAAATCTCACTTAGACCCTGTTTGATAGGACTGCATCTTTCTGAACTGATCTGAATTATTCTGATCTGATCTGATCTGATTTGAATGACTCTGAACTGATCTGATCTGATTGTGTTGAAATTTTGATTGAATTTCAACGAATTGGAATCAATAATAGACCAAATACATTGATAGAAATTTAAACTTTTTTGATCTGATCTGGTCTGATTTGAATGACTCTGATCTGATCTGATCTGAGCTGATCTGAATTTATCTGAGAATAAGTCCTATCAAATAGGGTCTTACAGCTTTAATGAACATAATCAAATTTAAATTTTGCCTAAGGTTCACAACTCACAAGTCCCATATTATTCCGAAGCTATGGTTACAATATCCAAAGCTACATCCACTTAAAAAAAAAAAAAGGAAAATGGTTTGGCTGCAATAATTAGAAGTCAACCCTTAGGCAGAATTTGAGCCAAAAACAATCCCTAATTACTACAGTGAAGAGCTATTCGTTACTACTTTCGTCCAATTTTGTTACAACATTTACCAATCCTACCCTTCTATACAACAACAACAACAACAACAACAACAAAAACCAAGCCTTATTCCCAAAAGAATTTGGGGTCGGCTAACATGAATCGTCATCCAGTAACCGTCTTGTGTATACAAAAAAAAATATTTTAAAATGTTGTGAACCATTTAGAAATATTGAAACACTTTCAAAATAAGTTTTAGAAAGTCATCAAAATAATTAAAGGTTTGAAAAATAGTGAAAAAACAATGAACTTTGAATAGTAAGGAAAAGTTTGGAAAAGTTTTGGGGAAAAAGTTAGGAAAATCAAACAAAGAAACCAAAAAGAGTCAAATTAAGTCCTCCGTATGGATAGAGTCTCTCCACCCTGCCCTATCCAACACCGTACTCTTTTCAAACCTTAGGAAGCTCATCCAAGTCATCTTGGGTCTTCCCCTCCTCCTAAAAAAATATTATCACTTCCCCACCTTTCTACTCTTATAACCGGCGCGTCACTAGGCCTCCTTCTCACATGGCCATACCACCTCAGTCGGTTCTCCATCATCTTGTCCTCAATGGGTGCAAGCCGTGCAACCCCCACTTTCACCCTAATAACTTCATTTCTTAACCGATCACGTCTTGTATGTTCACACATTCACCGTAGCATGCACTTAGGAATCCTACCCTTCTATATGTAAATTAAATAAAAAAGCATCTCTCATTGATCCTAGTTTCCAATTCCCTAAAATTTATTAATCCCATAGACGAAATGTGATGACCAACTCCCAAAGGATAGAGCAGTAAGCCATTAAGTCAATGACAATTGGATTTAATTGGTGAATTGATGAAGAGTTACAACAATTAGGCCCTGTATGATAGGACTGCATCTTTCTGATTTGATTTGATTTGATTTGAATAAAAATGATCTGATGAAATCCAATTTGAATGACTCTGATCTGATTTGAATAACTATGATCTGATTTGAATAAAATTCGGGATTAGTGTTGATTATGATATGATTAAATTTCTTAAATCTGATCTGATTTGAATGCATCTGATCTGATTTGAAAGACTTTGATCTGACCAAATTTGATTTGAATAATTCTGATCTGAATTGAATAAATATGATCTGATCTGATTATACAGTTTATTAAGTCCTATCATACAGGGCCTAAGCACCCATGTTTTCTTAGAAGGGTGCGATTTGATGAACATTTCATATGCGATAGTGGGGGGAGGGGGAGCTCGGGTAAGGGAGTATTCTTCTCGTAAGATTGCAGCAATCATACATTAACAATCACAATCATCAGAAAAATCTGGTTTTCATAAAAACTACATTCAACCATCAGAATTTAACTATCCAAATGATTTAAGTTAACCTTAATTTAAAAAAGAAGTGTATGAAAGGGGCGTTTTGGGAATATAACAAACGACATAAGTAAAAGGGCAGGCGACGAATAACCCCTCTCACTTTGAATGCAATCCGTAGTTGGCAAAAGGCGAAAACAGGCCAACATAAATTGCAATTTAGATAAAATCTTCAATTCCAATGTTAATAAGAAGCCCAACATCTTTGTACAGCAACATTAATCTACCTAGAGCAATCAACAGATAAGAAACTTATTTATATGTCATCACTCAAAGGCAGCGAAATTTGATCGATGCAGGTTGGATCAGACTTGGAGCATAACTTGTAATATCATTGAGAAAATAATCTTCGAATTTCCAAAGTTGCTTGCATTTTACTGACCGAGAAATTGGCTCCGAAATCGGATCGATCAAGCATAGTCGTCCACGCCTTATGGTGAGCAGCTTTTTTGTCCTAGTAAACCCAATCAAGTTATACTGTAGCTCAAGAATCCCTGGGTTGCTTTCAATACACATATGCTCCTCCTCTCCAGGACCTTTCCATATACAGACATTTTGGCGCAAGGGGCCATGCGAACTAACATACCGTTTTGCCAAACATCCTCCTACAACACTCAGGAAATCGAAGCCAGAATCACCACTCATACTCAAATCCGAGATTAGATAGAAATTCTCAATCACCAAATCGAATGCAACAACGTTCATGCCTCGAATAACATGTGGTTTAGCCACGGCTCAGTACAAAGTCTCACCAACCAACTTCCCACGTTGCGAATAAAACGAACGAGGGTAACAAATCGTCTCCTCATCGTCGACAGGCTGCTCTACTCCAAATTCCCTAGTCGACTTTAATGAGAATGCATGTTGGTAAACTCCACTGTCGATTCTACTCCACTTATTCGACCTCACTGAGAAGACATCTACTCCAGTGTCTTCAGTACATGTCACCTCGACAATCCTCACAACCTTATAATCATCTACAGATGATACATAACCATATCCCCACATCACCTCGTAAACTTTGGAGGATTCGAACCGATCACGATCTTCAGAATCCGCATAAAACTTCTTAGATTGGTTAGTGACCGGGTTCCACAAAATAAAGTCAAAGGCATTACCTAAACACACCAACCCATTACAAGAGCCTACCACAATAAACGGCCTATCCCCAACAAGAAAGTCAACCTCCAATTTAGCCACTTTAAGCTCACTCCTAATCACACCATTATCGTCACAAGCATCATTATGATCGTCATCAATATCAATATCGCCATGATCATCATAAGAGAAAATACGATAATTTTTGTCTGATTTGACAAGGATGAATTGGGTTGGGGCAGATGGGTGAGAAAAGGGGGATGATTTGAAGTGGGAAAGAGCGAAACGATAATCAGAAGAGATAGTTGAGTACCATTTTTTCGAAACTAACTTAAAATCTTGAAGAGATTTGATGGGTAATCTTGTGAGAATGTGCTCAAATATCAGATCTTCGGGCAAATGTTTTTGCTGCTGAATCTTTTTGTTTTTGTCTTCCATTTTCCTTTTTTGATTGCTTGTTAAAGTTCTATTGCTGAAAACCACGAATCGCAATCACTCAATTCCAAATGAAAGAATTTTTGCTACGAGTAAACGCTTGGATGAATCTGAAAAATAACCATATGCAAAATTTTAGGCAAGAACTACATAAATCCTCATACTCGTAGAAAGACAAAGTGGTTGTTTGATTGCTTACGATAATATGAAATTTCCAGGCACTTAGTAGGAATCAGGATTACAAGGGAATTTCTTTGAAATGTTTGGTTGGATATAATGTGGAAATTAAAATTCCCACACGAATTACGTTAGTCAATTCCTCCATTTTGTTGGTATTGAAGATTCATATGAATTCTCAATCCTATATTTTGCTGATTCTCAGTGAAGTGTGTCACTTACATATAGATGCGTAATAATTTGATGATGAATTGAAATTGCAGTCACTCATGGTTCAATGGTAAAGATAAAAAACATTTTAAAGCCAAATTAAAATTATGTGAAAACGTTCATCAAATCAAATATTACGATCTAAGTCATCCTATGTAATTGCTAGATCAACATAAAGCATTGGCTTTGCAATCAATACCCACTTCACCTACCCAAAAACTCAAAAGGCCAAAAAAATTCATTGAAAAATACCTGATTTTTCTCATAAAAGTTCGGAGAAGACGATTATATATATTTGCTGCAAATTCGGAAAAAATATTCGAACAGGAAGGTGATAATTTTGGGTTTTGTTTTGTGGTTGGAGGTGAGATGATTTGGGGGTTTCATTTCGGGTGATGATTTTGGCAAGGCAAATCAGCATCTTCCAAGGCAAATATGTCCATTATATGGACTAGATTCAATGAATCTGCCTTGCCGGTAGTAATTACTGCCTTGGCAAAATTATCGCCCTTCATTTCTCTCTCGTCATTGTGCGGCGGCCGACAGGCAATTCTTATATGTGCCCTTGGGTTTACGCGCGCACACATATATAAGTTAGAAGCACAACCTGCCTGGGGTTGTCCCGTGTTCGAATCCTCATACCCCCACCCCCGCAGTATTATCTGCTCCTTTGTACTGAAAAAAAAAAAAACATAAACACGCAGTGGTTTAGAGTTGTCCTGCGCTCAATTTGTATTATAAAAGAAAGGAAAATTTGTTGGGAACCACCTCCAACTTTCACCATTTTTTGGGAAATCACCTTATTAAAAAAAAACTGTGCAGAACCACCAAATATAAACAAACCAAGGGGTAGAACCACCTCCTTACCCAAACCACCCACCCAACACCTCTAACCACCACGCATCACCACCCGCCAACACCAACCACCACCTTAGCCACCCTCGACACTACCAACATGGTCGTCGATCGCCGGTTACCATGCTTGTAGTGGCCGGAAACCGAGAGGAAAGAGAGGATGAAGGGGGAGAGAACATGGTCGTGGAGGGTGGAGGACATGAACCCGAGGGAATGTGGTGGTCGGCGTGGCCTTGTCGGCGGTGGGTAGTGGCAGTGGCGGCAAACATGGTGGTGGCTAGTGGTCGTTAGAGGTGGTGAGAGGGTGGTTTGGGTAATTAAGGAGGTGGTTCTACCATTTGATTTTGTTTATATTTGGTGGTTCCCCACAAATTTATATTAATAAGGTGGTTTCTCAAAAAATGATGAAAGTTAGAGGTGGTTTCCCACAAATTTTCCTAAAAGAAATTACTCCCTCCGTCCCATCTCAAACACCTCATATTCCATTTCGGGGACGTCCTACCTCAAACACCCCATCTATTTTGAGACACATTTCTCTCTCCTACTTTTATTAAATTATTACATCCTCTCTCACATTCTCTCTCCTAAATTTTATTAATCCTCACATTCTCTCTCCTCTTTTTTCTTAATATTACCCCACTCAACTTAATATTTACCCTTCAATGATCTGCCGAGCAATCCTACCCTAAGCTATAACATAACTATTTTCCGATAGTGTGAGTGGAAGGCCTCAGAACATTGTCACATCGATTAAAATAGACGGTGTATGTAGATTACCCCAACTCTATCCTATCGAGGTATTATGGAACGTTAACTCCATGGGATCCGCATGCTTAAGAGCGCATGCCGTGTGCACTCCTATTCCTTTTAATAAAATCTAGCGTCTTATTTATTCATGATCCAAGTCAGGTCGGGTCACAAAGACGACAAAAGTTTCTTTCTTGAGTTGTACGTAAACAAAATGTAATCAACACACATATAATATTTTTTTTGAAAATTAGACGTTGATAAAAAGAAAGGTAAATCCAAGTTACAAACAAAACAACAAGAAACGGAAAGTTGTAACATTAACTACAACAAGCTAATCACCATCAGTTGCACTTCTAAAAGGCATGAAAATGTAGTTTTCATCAAAGAAATTCTTAATTTCTTCATCCGGAACTGAGAGTTGAACAATCTGGTGGATGTCCAAAGTCGTTCTCGCTTTTCTAGCCAACTTATCTGCCATAGCATTATCACTCCGACCGATGAATTCTAGGGTGACTCCATCATTTAACAACTCCCTGCAAAGTCCATAAAAGTTAGATAGCTTATCTTTCAGCTGTTTTTTGTCGTTCACACCAAGAATTGCCAGTTGGCAATCCGAAAAAATCGCCAGGTTGCCATAACCCAACTCCTGGTACCAGCTTAAAGCAAGGTGAATGGCGGCTGCTTCGGCTGTTGTCGCATCCGGACACGGTACACAAGAGCATCTTCCGGCTAGCCACTTACCCTCCACATCTATCATACAACAGGCCAACCCAACAATAGCATTAGTGTGTTCAAACGAAGCATCAATAAACATGGCAGTAGTAGCACACGGTGGTCTAAGGGGAGTACTAGGAGGGGAGGTGATCAAGGGGGAAAGGTTCTGTTGAAAAGCAGAGGCGGAGAAATCAGTTGTTTGTTTAAGGAAGATATTGATAGTGGCATTTGTCGGGACATTGATTAACTCAAAAATCCAAGAGTTGCGTCTCTTCCAAAGGTTCCAACAAAGGAAAGCAAAAAGGGTAGGCCAATTAGGATCTTTTTTGGTA
>JBBYHQ010000007.1:5115692-5130430 GCA_038382645.1 Spergularia azorica | reverse complement strand
TTGATTCTTCTAGCACATCCCCAAAACACATACGGACAAGCAAGCAGAACATTGCGAAACGAAAATGGCCTATCACTTCAACAACTCGAGTATCTGACGCTGCACCTGCCCTGAGGCGGTTGAGGAGAACGTCAAGAACCCATTTGCGGACATGGCTAAACTCCTTGGCTCTTGAAGGGTGTAGGATTTCTGAAGTAAGGTTGCGGCGGAGGTTTCGCCATGTAGGTCCATAACCAGCTGAGGTGATGTTATGCTGGTTGCTGCTGAGAATCTTTGCTGTAGGAACAGGCTTAGGTCTGTCAGCAAATATGGCCCCTTTGTGAATCAAGGCCTCATGAGCCAGGGAGCGACTGGAGATAAATATGGCAGGACGTAATCCCACAGGAAGTGTGATGATAGGCCCAAACTTAGCGCTGACCTGTCTGATGGTCTCTTCAATGTCTGTGGCCGATTTCCGGAGCCATAGAATGGTGCTGATTATGGGCACGCTTCTTGGTCCTGGTGGTAGTTTCGCAGTCGATTTGGATCTTAAGGAAAGCAACGCATTGAGGAGAACTGCAGTGCATACTGTTGCAACTAACACAAACCATATCTCCATGTGCTCTCAACTTGTTTTTCTGTTCTGTGCCCTGTATCTGTGATTGGTAAAAACATGTTAAAAGAAATTGCCGAGAGCTGAACAATATGGCAGTAAAAGTAAAAGCTCAGAAAAATAAGGTAAATTATGTGTAAACAAAGAGGTAAATTAGAGCTTTCTTTTGAGAACCCTTTACCTGAAAAGTTGGGACAATAAACTGGAAAATCCCCAGGATTGAAGTGCTGCTGATATATTATGTTGATAGAATTTCTGCATTTTTATAAGAAAATGTAAGGCTCACTCATGATTTTGGTCATGCAATCAACGGTCAAATTAGTACTACTCTGCTACTTTGTTTTGAAAAATAATTACTTGGAGCAAAAGTAAAAGTTGAAGTGATCTGTTTTGCTTTTATAATTAGAGTGATGTAGACGTTAAGTCTGGGCCATTACTCTGTCCCTTCCTATATTCAATCTCTTGTATTTTCTGTTGAAGTGTTGTTCATAGGTTATGAATGACCCTGAAAATCGTAAGAGTTCCCGCAAAGCGAGTTTTACACTCGTCAGCCGTGATGTTTAGTTTTTTTTTTTATCACCTCAATTTCTTTATTAGAGAGACGCAAGAAAGTGTCCTCCCACAAAGTAGTCAAAAAACTTCATTGCCTTTTTTTTTTGAACATATGATTGTGATGTTCATATGATAGATGAAATGCATCTGGTCTTCACAACAGAACAGAGTGAATCTATTGATATAATGCATTTTTCTGTATTTTTACTACGGTTATGACCAAAAGAGATTAGTACAACATAGCCGTTTACAGACTGTTTGGATACAACAATTGGGGGGAAGGGGAGGGTTGCGAAACGGAAGAGTGATTTCTGTTTTCCCTCATCTTTTCAATAATGGAAAGATTCAGTTTGTTTGGGGCAAGGAAAATGGATTTCTCCGAACTTTTATCCACAAAAGCGCGTTTCCTCCCCTTCTTCCCCCCAAATCTCATTATAGGGAACAAGTTGTTAACATTGAATTCTACTTGTATGCAGATTGTGAAATGTGGATACAGTAAAAGAGAAAGAGGACTGATTGACGGACTGTCAAAGAGAAAAACGGCCTACTTCTACTGTCTAGGAGATATGCGGACGTGGAGTGGATGTTTCATTACAGTGGTGAATTCTTCTTTCTCAGATAAATCCACCTCGTATCCATCTGCAGCCACCCACTCGAATTTCCAAACCAAATTAGCCACATAGTACTCCAGATGAAGCACTGCCAAGTGAACTCCTGGACACATCCTCCTTCCTGCGCCAAAAGGCATCATTTTAATTTCCCTGCTTCCTGTAATATCAAGTTCTTCCAGACCTGACAGGAATCTCTCAGGTATGAATTGCATTGGATCTTCCCACACATCTGGATCTCGAGCAATGTCTGCAATTGTGAAATTTATGATTGCATTTTTGGGCACTGTATACCCACCCAACTCTGTCTCTTCTGTAACAGCATGAGGTAAAAGAAAATGAGCAGGAGGGTGTCGTCTCAGTCCCTCTAAAACAATGGCCTTTAGGTAAGGCATCTTTGACAGCTTGTCTTCTTCAACTTCTTCGGCTTCTGCTCCAACCACGGCTCTGATTTCTTCAAAAAGCTTTCCTTGGATATCCGAGTACTTAACGAGGTTTGCCATAATCCACTGCAATGCTGTGGAGGTGCTATCAGTTCCTGCATTAAAAAATTCCGAGCAGGCACTCACCATCTCTTCCTCGGTTAATTTTCTCTTTGTATTACCATCCACTGGGAGCTCCAGTGTCAACAGAGTATCTACATAGGAAGAAATATTCTGGATATCTTGATCATCAACTGTCTTACACTGCTGCTGAAACTGCTGCCGGGCTCTGATATGTGGAATTAACACCTCTTCCTGCTTCCTCCTCAAGTCAAACAGTTCATTCCAACGACTCCGGAGTATGATCCGAGTTGCTGAAGGCCATGTGTTAAGTATTTGGAAACGACTAAGAGATGTTAAGTACCGATGCTGCACCTTCTCAACCTCTCTTACTTCAGATTCCTCTAGCTTCTTTCCGAAACACATGTATACAAGCAAGCAGAACATAGCATAATGAAAGTGATTTGACACCTTGATGGCAACATCACAAGCTGCGCTAGATCTGAGGTGGCCGAGAAGGATTTCAAGGACCCATTTGCGGCCATGAGAAAAATCCTTGGCCCGAGATGGGTGTAGTATTTGTGAAGTCAGATTGCGGCGCAGGATGCGCCATGTTGGCCCATAACCAGCAGAAGTGATGCTATGCTGGTTGCTGGTGAGGATCTTTGTAGTAGGGAGTGCCTCAGGACGGTCAGCAAATATTGCACCGTTCTGAACTAAGGCCTGATGGGCTAAAGAACGACTGCGAATGAAGATGAACGGGCGTGATGCAATTCGTATGTTGATGATTGGGCCGAACTTGGAGCTGAGTACCCTGAGGGCTGCTTCAAGTTCTGTAGTTGGTTTTCGGAGCCATAGGATGGTACTGACTATAGGCACGGTTCGAGGTCCAGGAGGCGGTTTTGTGTTCGATTTTGGTTTGCGTTTTGAGGAGAGTAAAGCTTTGAGCAGGGCTGCAATGGTTGCTGTCACAGTGATCAGAAACCATATAGGAGTATCCATTACGACAACTTTGGAATTTCGTACTCATCTCTACAGATTTAAATCATCAAATGTCGGCTTTGTTTAGCCATCAGGTACGATTAACCTTTAAGAAAATTAATATTAAAGTGTTGTAATAATGTATGCAACTATGCAACATTTGTCATGGCTGATGTGGGGTAGATGATAATATCATCATTCTTCTTTATCTTCGTAAGCAAGCTTTTATAATACTTGTTATATTATAAGTTAGAGATTCTTTAGAGATTTGTTCGTAATTGACCCACGTTTTCCTTTAATTCTTTCGGAAGCTTCATATGACAAACTTAGTGTTACTCTTTGTTATGAGATATAGAAGTTGTAAGCATACTTCCTTGCATTTGAAAATACGTAGGTGTTTAAAAACAAGCGACCAAGCGTACACGAGCATATATTTTTTGTTAAAAAGTGCTTAATGCTTACTCAGTTATCCTGGTAATTGGATGGAAAAGAAAAGAACGTGTAGAGGAGTGCGGCCGTACATGTTGTCACTATTATCACAGACCATTTCCATACTAAGTATGTTTATTTGATTGTTTGGTCCTCTCCCCGTTCGGCAGCTTTGATCTATTCTCAATTGATTAACAAAGATTGAAGTTGGTAATGTAGTTTGTATGTGTCTGGTCTAATTTTTCAAAATGTTTTTTTATCCTTAAAACTATAAATTTGGTCAAACGTTAGATTTTGAACTATGAATATCACGATAATTGGATAAACCACCACTCCAAATTTTAAATCCTAATTTCGGCCCTGCACACAGTTATCATTTGTTGTTCACCTGCCTTCCTCTTTTCGTTCTTGTTTTTGGAGAGCTCCTGCCCGAACAAAGAATCAATGTAGCAATTAGCCCGCATGTGTAGCCTCTAGCTTTTTTCTTTTCTTTTGCCAAACACCACCTCCATTTTTTTTTTTTTTTTTTTTTTTTTGGGATAAACACCACCTTTTAAGTCTCCAATTTGGACAAAGTTCAAAAGTCTCAAACACCTTTTTGAAGACCCTAACTTTTAACACACCCCAAAAAAAAAAAAAAATGGAGCGGAAACAACACCATTTTTCCCTCCTTCCCCAATTTTACAACTTATGTTTTCTCTCTGGGTCGAGTAATTGTCAGCCATTTTAGTTTCTTAAAGGTCTAGGTATAAGGTTAATTGAGCCGTGAACTCTCATGTTTAGATTCGGTTAATTGTCGATTAAATCATTAAAGTTGTGTGATGATAAGGAAAAATTAATCTACTACTAACCACTCAAGTAGTGCGAACCAATTAGGTTATTGCAATGAAACTAGTCCTGGTGTCGAATCATGAGAAACGTTAACAATCCAAAAGAATGGAAGAAGTGCAAGTCAAGAGTTGTGGCTCCTTTACTGATTACAGAAATAGAGGTAGGAAATGTAGTGTATTGCATAATGCATATACTAATCTGTGTAAAACAATGGGGCTACTTGCTTACTTAACTTTCCTGGGAGAAATGTGGGCATGAAGTGGGTTCTTCATCAGAGTAGTAAACTCTTGCTTTTCAGATAAATCCACTTCTATTCCATCTGCAACACTCCATTCAAACTTCCAAACCAAATTAGCAACATAGTATTCCAAGTGAAGTAAGGCCAATCCTAGTCCAGGACATATTCTCCTTCCTGCTCCGAAAGGCATCATCTTTATTTCGCGGCTTCCTGTTATATCAAATTCCTCCTGAGCATCAGTCCCTTGGGTTGGCATGAATCTCTCTGGCTTGAACTCCATTGGATCCTCCCACACCTCTGGATCCCATCCCATGTCCGCAACTGTAAAGTTTATGACTGCATTCTTAGGTATCGTGTATCCCCCCAACTCGACTTCTTGGGAAACAGCATGTGGCAGCACAAAGTGACCTGGTGGATGCCTTCTTAGTCCCTCTAACACGACTGCCTTCAGGTACGGCATCTTTGACAGTTCATCTTCTTCAATTTCTTCAACTTCTCCTCTAACAACTCCTTTAATTTCTTCAAAGAGCTTAGTCTGAATGTGCGGATACTTGACAAGGTTCGCCATAATCCACTGCAGAGCAGTAGAGGTGGTGTCAGTTCCTGCAGTGAGGAATTCAGTAGACGCAGTTACCATCTGTTGTTCACTTGGCTTCCTCTTTACGTTCTTGTCTTCTGAGAGCTCCAGCCCTAACAAAGAATCAATGTAACAGTTAACCAGCCTGTTGTTTTCATGTGCAGGAAATTTCTCCTGCTGCTGTAAGTCCTGTAACTGTTTCCGAGTTCTGATATGAGGAATCAGCACCTCTTCCTGTTTCTTTCTCCAGTTTAGGAGCCCATTCCAACGACTTCGGAGTAAGTTCCGAGTCAGCCAAGGCCAGAAATTGAGTATCTGGACGCGATTAAATGACTTCAATGGCCCTTCTACAACATCCTCGATCTCTTTAATACTGTGTTCATCCAACTTATCACCAAAACACATGAAAACTAGCAAGCAGAACATAGCGAAACGAAAATGATCAATCACCTTGACAGCACCTGCACCTGATGCCATATTATTTTCCTGTTTCAGGTGGCTAACAAGAATGTCAAGACCCCATTTGCGAGCACTCGAAAACTCCTTAGACTTAGAAGGATGAATTATCTGTGAGGTCAAATTGCGACGAAGGAGACGCCATGTTGGTCCGTAACCAGAAGAGCTGATGTTATGCTGGTTCCTGCTCATGACCTTAGCCGTAACCGTTGGCTTTGGACGGTCAGCAAATACGGCTCCGGTCTGAACTAACGCTTGGTGCGCCAAGTTTCGGTCTGATATAAAGATCAAGGGGATTGAACCCAAGTACAGGGTGACAATCGGTCCATACTTTAACCGTAGGTTTCTGAGAATTTGTTCCATTTCCACTGTAGATTTCCCGAGCCATTGTACGCTGCTGATAAGCGGCAATGGCCGGGGTCCCGGAGGGAGTTTTGACGAGGAATTGGATGGAAAGGAAAGGAACGCTTTTAGCAGTGCGGCGATGCATGCTGTCACTATGATCACAAACCATATCTCCATGGTTGAAGTAATGTTTCTTTGATCTGTTTTTTGCTTTCCTCTTTATTCGGCAAGATGTTTTTCTCTTAAACCACACAAAAATAAATGGCTTGTATAGAAAGAAATCATCAAGATTACGATTCACAAAAAAGGCCAAATGAAACTGTTGTCGTAGAGTCCTGAATTCTGACGCTAAGTGATAGCATGATTGTTCACGATATTGTTCACGATTCCACTAGACAAAGGTACCTGTCCTACGTTGGAATGCCCACTTTCTAAACTCTCCAAAATTTATGGGTTGATGTGCAACGTTTTACCTTAGTTTGGTAATTAACAAAAGATTAGTCCAATAATCGTACGACCCTGAAATTACCAGGCAAGTGGAGGAAAGCGAATCATGCGACACCTTAGATAACTCTAGAAGGTTAAGGATACCGTAGATAATATCCCTGAACACACGTTTTATATGGTTACATGCGTTTGAAATACAGATTTGTTTTGTAAAACTTAAGTGCAAATGCTTGTTTCCAAGATCTAAATGTTTTCTGGTATACATACGAGTTTTCTATTGTAGTTACTTTAACAATTACTGAGGTTAAACATGATTAAGAGCAGAATATTGCATACTATTGGAGTGATTATAATAATGTTGCTACTTAATTGACAAGTCTAGGAGAAATGCGAGCATGGAGTGGATGTTTCATAACAACAGTAAACTCTTGCTTCTCAGTTAAGTCCACTTTATGTCCATCAGCAGCTTCCCATTCAAGTTTCCAGACCAAATTAGCCACAAAGTACTCCAAATGAAGCAAGGCCAGTCCTAAACCTGGACAAATCCTCCTCCCTGCACCAAAGGGCATCATCTTAATTTCGCGGCTTCCTGTTATATCAATCGCTTCCTGAATGTCATTTCCCTCAGCTGACATGAATCTCTCAGGCTTGAATTCCATAGGCTTCTCCCACACGTCTGGATCCCAACCCATTTCTGCAACTGCGAAATTTACAACCGCGTTTTTAGGCACAGTGTAGCCTCCCAACTCCACTTCCTGTGTCACAGCATGAGGTAACACAAAGTGACCTGGTGGATGCCTTCTCAGACCCTCTAACACTACAGCCTTCAGGTAAGGCATCTTTGACAGGTCGTCTTCTCTGATTTCCTCAGCTTCTGCTCCAATAACACTCTTAATCTCTTCAAAAACCCTGGTTTGGATTTTCGGGTTTTTAACAAGGTTTGCCATAATCCACTGCAATGCTGTCGCAGTGGTGTCTGTTCCTGCATTCAGGAACTCAGAACACCCACTCACCAGCTCCTCCTCTGTCAACTTTCTGCCCCCTTCTTCTGGGATTTCCAGCCTCAACAATGTGTCCGCGTAACAAGTAAGCAACTTCGCCTCTTCACTTTCATCACCTACATCTTCCTGCTGTAACAGCTGTTTCCGCACCCTGATGTGTGACAGCAACACATCAGCCTGCTTCTTCTTCAAGTCATAAAACTCCTCCCAACGTCTCCGTAACACAAACTTCGTCAACCAGGGCATCAGATTAAGCACCCGAAAACGTGACAGTAAAGACAACAGCAATCCTTGTTGAACACTCTCAATCTTCTTAATTTCGGACTCATCCAACTTATCACCAAAGCACATTACCACAAGCAAACAGAACATACCGAACCGAAAATGATCCATCACCTTAACAACACCATCATTCGACCCTGCACCAGTCTTAAGCCTTGTAAGCATAATCTGCAAAACCCATTTTCGGGCAAACCCAAAACTCTTAATCCTTGAAGACTGGAGCATCATAGACGTCAAATTACGACGAAGAAGGCGCCAAACCGGCCCGTACCCGGCAAACACAATGTTATGCTGGTTACAACTGATGATCTTAACCACAGGAAGCGGCTTTGGTCGGTCTGCGAATATGGCTCCATTCTGAATTAGGGCCTGGTGGGCTAGTACGCGGCTAAAAACGAATATAACGGGCCGTTTAGCGGGGCTCGGTAACTTGACAATGGGGCCAAACTTGTTGCGGAGTGATCGTAAGACTGATTCTGCTTCTGTGGATGTTCTTCTGAGCCATACTATTGGGGTGATTATTGGAAAGTATACTGGCCCTGGAGGCCATTTTGATTTAGATTTAGGGTTCGGGGGTGACGATACGTGTACAGCGAGCAAGACTGCAATACACAACGAGATTATGATAATTAGCCATGGTTCCATTTTGTAGAGTGAAAAATCTGAATGCTCCTGTTTTTGTTCTGATTATATTTACTTTTATGGTAATTGGGGTTTGAATATTCTGATTGTGACGATGAAGTTTTGTCACGGATTTGACAAAAAGTATTGAAGAAAAGTATAGGGTAATTTGTGGTGAACTTCTGATGACATTTTCAGGATTGCTGGAAAGTATGACAAACGTCTAAATTTCCATCACTACCAAACTGCTGATAGGGACCCAACTACTAGATATTTTCCGAGAAGAAAGCATCTGCGTGATCCTATCTTATTCTCTAAATTTGTGCAAACTTTTGATTAGGATGCGTAAAATCGGGTTCGGTTAAGACATACTCCTATAAGGTTAGATAATGATTCGATTTGGTTAAACCGGGTTGTGGTTTATTGTATTTAGTTAATTACGATAAGAATAGAGAAAGTACTGAAGTAAAAGATCATAACTATGTCGTGTCAAATCGACTCGTCGTACATACGACCACGGAAAATTGGGATATAATTGAAAATCCTACGTATATGTGTGAAAACTCTGTTCCCTAGCATTTGTCCAAAATTCATACTCATACAATAATCACTCCATGGTAGTAATTATTTCTGTTGTAAGTTAGTATGTATAAAAACAAAGTTGTTTATCTTGTCTAATAGAGTTGCTAGCATTCTGCGGGTTAACCCTTTATAATCCCAGCAAAACAGAACAAATTTGTTCAGGAAAATATCAAACAAATGTATATATGTCAATCGTAATGCAGGCTTTGTGTTGCTAAGAATAAATGTCTGTTTTTGTGAATTCTGCATCACTAACCTGTATCAGTAGGTAATGATAAGAGTAACAAGTTGAAGAACAGCATAATCCCCAAGAAGCAACTTCACTATCGGTCTGAATCGAGTTTTCTGTTCAACGTCATTACCTGTGAACTGCAATGTCCAACACTCCAATCCAAATTCTATGCATAAACCTACAAAGATTAAGAAGGGTGAGAAAGGATATAACCAAAATGGCATCACCTTATTGAGTATCAATAACAAACTTGAGAGCATAGGTTAGTTACCAGACATCCGAGGAATAGGAAGGGCGGTTATCTTTGTCCATATGAACTTCAGGAGCATCTCGGGGATCAACAAACATATATTCGTACACTGCAACTATCATTCCTGCTACTCGTGTGGCAACACACTACCAAATCTTCCTGTGTCTAAGAAGGCCAAAGTCGCCAAAACTGACAGCAGACACAGTGAAAGATCAAAACCCTCCATCTGAATTCAACTCAAAAGTTCCCACAACTTGAGAACAAAAGTACCATAATCCGTTTTTTCCTGAAAAGAAGTAGCATAACTTGTACCGACCCCTAGTAATATCCTGCTGACCAGCAAGGTATAACAAATTCAATATCAAGTTAATCCAAAAGAGAAAGTAATTGGGTTTTATGAGACATGTATCATAGACAGCAACATAGCTGTGCACGAAAACAGAATGAGTTGAAGTGAAAATGGAAATCGTGCACATTGAAGCAAAAGCACCAGCTGATGGCCACCACCTCACAACCTATTTTTGATAGAATTAGTAACCAGATAAAACCACCACGAAACAGCTTTTCGAGGGAGAACCTAAAGAATCCAAATACAGGTTCATTCTTATTAAGTTCATTCTTATTACTTAAACAATTTAGCAGTGTCCAATAGAATAAAACTCCAAGAGATCACATCGTGTAGCAACACAGTCCAAATTAAGTTCATTCTTATTACTTAAACAAGCTAGCAGTGTTATAATTTTTATTTCAACAAGTCATATGTTGAACACTAAAAATCAACAAAAAGTTCATTCATAACTCCCAAGTCCCAAGTTTCAGAGACAGGAGAAAAAAGTAAAAATAAAAGGAAAAGCAAGTGCAAGAAATAAATACGACAGAGATCAATGAGCATGTACACTGGGGGAGCTAATCATAGTGCTGACATTGCTCCAAATCTACGACACCAATAGATAGCTCACATTGCCACTCCTCCGCGGGTGCTCCTCTTCCTAGTCCTGTCAGATGGCTCACAGTAAGTTGAACCTCTCCAATTTCCATAGAAGACCGACTTACCAAAAGTGAAGTTTGAAGTGGCAGTAGCGTCACAGAGGGTCATTTAAAAAGCTTAAGCAGGTTTGGTTACAGAAGAAGACATTCCAGGCTTCCTAGGTTCAGTCAAAAAGAGAATCTGGATTAGCCACAATACACACCATTCAACTTCTAAAAGAACATATACAGTTCAATATAAGTAGAAAAGGTTCTGCCAGCCAACAAAAAGCCATGAATTATATGAGAACATCACTATCTCCGAACTGCAGCACCACTATTCCAGGTGCAACATATCAAACACTAGGCACCTCATAGAATGCTTTAAGAATCTTCCACTTTCAACCATTGTTGACCTGTTGCGGTATTAAATCTATTAATAACTAAACCGTCCAATAACAATAGAGTTCCTTAGCTCCAACCTAAACCACTGACCCACAAAAGCTGTGCAACTGTAAACTAAATCCCCAAATCAGCAACTTTAAAGCTGCTACAAGCCAGGGAAGCTACTACAGACATTAAGATAAGGTCCTGATTGAAAATGTGTCAATTCCAAACAACGCAACCGCTGGGGAGAAACAAGGTTTAAATCTCATATCAGCTACTCAAGTGAAATATCAACACAGAACTTAACTTAGGTTTCGGTACTTGGAGGAAGAACTGGAAATGTACAAGCCAAAAATGGCGTCCAGGCAAAAATGTCGTACCACAAATCCGAAGCAAATACATCAACTATGAAGATAGAGTTGGATACATCAAAAGATGTATGTGCTCCAACATGCCGACAACTTCAAGAAAGTTCTTTGCACTTACATAACATGATAACAACACAAGGAGTAAAGGACAACCAGTACACCATTATGTAAAACAAGATACACTAAAATTACTTATGTTCACAAACAAAAGTGTACCTGTAGCTCAATGCTTTGGCACTCCATACCGCAAATGACATGCAAGGAATCCGTCTAAAAAGGGATTACTAGATGCATGTATATAAGCTCCATTAAACTCAATCTCACAATTGGAGGAGCTCCTTGGGAGTTTGAACAAAGCTCCACAAAACTCATACTCCTTCCGAAGTCGGATTTCCTTTTGTTCAGCCTTGACACTAACATCAACAGAAAGTCTCTATAAAGAGTTGCCATTACTAAGCATGTACCCGAACAACGGCGTGTCACAGTCATATACTAGAAGTCCCTTTATTTCTAGTATCTTCAGCTTACTTAAGAAATGAGCGGGTGGATAATCCAACCCACTCCAATCCTCTTCGTCCAATGGACATTTCGACACCTTAAGAACCTCCAAGTTGGGAAAGCATCTTAGTGAAAGCATGTTGGGGCCAAAAATATCGATGGGCCAGATATACAAAAGCCCACGAATGAGAAAAGAGTAAAAGCCCACAGAAAGATTAAATGAAGGGTAAAACAATCCTTTTGAAGGAGAAAGGATCCTGACCATTAATAAGTGGTTACCCCCTCCCCAAGGAAGAAAGGGTAGCCCTACACCTGGCAGGGGGACCCTTATTACAGCCACAACCCTACCTAAGGGGGGATTATAAATACCCCTCTCTTTCCAAGAAGGACACATTCATTCATCTTACAACACCATTTCCAAGGGCAATTCTCTCCACTTTTCTTACACTCAGTAAATTCTCTCTAAAACCCTTACATATTTTTCAATACTATTTGACACCTCGATAACGAGGATAGCCTACCCTCGTGCAGACCCTGACTTGATCGTCGGAGGTTCCTCACCCAGGTAAAAACCCCCGGGTACGGGACTTCCCTTCTTTGTGCAGGCCCCCTGAAGCTACGCAACCCGGATCCACGTCGGCCAACACGTCCTCCACCTGACCTCGGGAAAAACACCCGAAACAAGTGGCGCCGTCTGTGGGGACGACTTGGTTTTTTCTGTGGACTCCGATGAAGCGAGGCGATGGTGGCTACGCGAAAGCCGACGGAAAGTAAGACCAAAACAACGGAGACGGAGAAGGTGATACCCGCGGCCACCCAAACCACGGTGGCGGGCACGAAAAAACCATCGCTGAGATGGTGACGGTGAGAAAAGGAGGAGCGGCGCAGAAGCTGAAGGAGAAGGCAGGAACATCGAAGCCTCCCTGCGAAGAAACGGAGAAAGAGCCTGAACAGGTATCCCTTGACGAATCATCTTTTGATGATTCCGAGGACTACTACCAGCAGGAGCTGGAGGCTGAGGTAAAGAAGAGGAGTGAAGAGCTGGTGGCAAAGCAGTGCGAGGCGATGTGTGAGCAGATCCAGAAAGAATGTGATGAAAGATTGGCAAAGCAGATGGCCACAATGAAAGAAGAGATGTTGAAGGCTCTCCGACCCTTGCAGATTCCCGAAGGGCTTGATACAGGGCCTGAAGGGCTCGAAAAGGAGCAGCCTGTGGGTTTCCCGACAAAAGGTCCTAAATAGGGACCTACCAAAGGGCCCGAAGAGATACCTGTGAAGAGACCCACCAAAGAGGCTAGTGAGACCCCTTTACAGAAGAGGAGAAGGTTGAAGAGAAAAGAGGCTTATGAGAAGCATAAGGCACAACAAAAGGCCCACAGGTTGGCGATCAGGGCCCTAGAGGCTGTGAAGAAGCTAGCGAAGAAGTCGACCATGACGAAGCGTGACGCGAGACATATCATCAACGAGAGGAGGACAATAAGGAAGTATGATGAGGCACAGACCCTGCTCAGCACATCCGAGCCTCGTATCAGGAGCAAGATTGTGGGGGCCTTGGAGCCAAATCCGAAAGGGCCTGCTCATACCCGCCTCTCTTGGACATCGGGTTCACCGCCCCCGATCAAGAACTCGCGGAAGAGGCCAAGGGCGGGCACCAAACAGGGAGATCCCAAGGACCCACCAGAAACCGAAGAAGAGAAAGGTAGTGAGCAAGGGTTGTCCGAAGCGGAAACCCCAGGCCGCGGTCCTCGACCCACAACCCGACACCATGAAACCCGACATACTCAGGTGCCATCAGCTAGAAGGTTGGTGACCCTGAACGAGTCTCCTTTCGTCAATTGGATTGTCAGGGCCCGGGTAGAGAAAGGAATCAAGAAGCCGAAAATTACTGAGTATGACGGCACAGGAGACCCTGTGGCTCACATCTCATCCTTCGAAAACCATATGTCTTGCCAAACAAGGGACGAGGCTACCTGGTGTTTGCTGTTCCCCTCGACCCTGACGGATGTAGCAATGAGATGGTTTGATGGGATCCCACCTAAGACTATAGACTCATACGAGACCCTGAAGGAGAAGTTCAAGGGCCATTTTGTATCAAGTAAAACAAGAAAGAAGACCCCCATTCATCTAAGCACCGTGAAGCAGAGAGACAAAGAGCCCCTGGACGATTTCATGCAGAGGTTTAGGGCCGCAGCCACACAGGTGACGCACCTGACAGATGCCGTAGGGGTGGCTGCCCTGATTAACGGGTTAGATGAAGGAGATTGCAAGAATGAGTTGGCTAAGACGGAACCGGCTACGCTTGAAAAAGCATACCAAATGGTTTCGGCCCATGTCAATGCCATGCTAATCAACAGAGCCGAGAAGAGGGGCCAGGAACAGAGTCGGGCAAAGGCCCAGGATCAGGGAGAAGGAAGAAGGGAGAAGTATCGACCCAGGTTCAAACCACCAAAGCTGTTTCCGACCCAAGCGGCTGATGATGGATATCGATTTAAGATATCGCCACGAAACATGTTCATGGCCTTAAAAAATTCTGAGTTGCTTAAGGACCCAGGTCCGATGCCACAGAACCAAAAGACCGACATGAGCAAGTTTTGTGAATTCCACCGTGAGAGAGGTCACTTGGTTAATGATTGCCCGGAGCTGATAAGGACCTTGGATAATCTGGCGGACGGAGGCCGGGTAGACAGGTACCTAAAGACCCTTCGAGGCCAGAGAGATAGACTCTTGGCAAACCGAAAGGGGAATACTAGGTATCAGGCTCCCGCGAATCCCAACAACCAGGAGGTGATTATGATTCTTGCAGGAGGCTTTGCAGCAGGGAGAGAAAGTAACAGGGCCAGAAAGATGAATGCCCGGAATATGGTCAATTCAATTGGCCGGGGTTTAACACCTCAATTCCGGATGCCTCATTTCCGATTAGGACCTGAAGATGTCACCGATATATATGGCCCTCATGATGACCCTGTGGTCATCTCAATCAGGGTCGCGAACCCCATTGTGCAAAGGGTGCTGG
>JBBYHQ010000007.1:5104809-5115592 GCA_038382645.1 Spergularia azorica | reverse complement strand
TGAGAGGCTTATGTTGGGGCCAAAAATATCGATGGGCCAGATATACAAAAGCCCACGAATGAGAAAAGAGTAAAAGCACACAGAAAAATTAAATGAAGGATAAAACAGTCCTTTTGAAGGAGAAATGATCCTGACCATTAATAAGTGGTTACCCCCTACCCAAGGAATAAAGGGTAGCCCTACACCTGGCAGGGGGGCCCTTATTACAGCCACAACCCTACCTATCTCTGTCCAAGAAGGACACATTCATTCATCTTACAACACCATTTCCAAGGAGAATTCTCTCCACTTTTCTTACACACTCGGTAAATTCTCTCTAAAACCTTTACATATTTTTCAATACTATTTGGCACCTCGATAACGAGGATAGCCTACCCTCGTGCAGACCCTGACTTGATCGTCGGAGAGTCCTCACCCGGGTAAAAACCCCCGGGTACGGGACTTCCCTTCTTTGTGCAGGCCCCCTGAAGCTACGCAACCCGGATCCACGTCGGCCAACACATCCTCCACCTGACCTCGGGAAAAACACCCGAAACAAAGCAGCAAATATTTCCCACATCCAGGCTCATAATCAAACTCCAACTCCAAAAGGGTTCGATTACGAAAGATTGGAAGGGCTCCATCATCCATACAACCAAGGTAATTAAGCATATTACTACAATCTCTTAAATCAAGAGAGCGAACACTAGTAATACCCCGAACAAGATCAGGAACCAGAGTATTTGGCGTACTTCTTATGCCTTCATCCTCTCCTTCTGAAGTCAAACAAAGGTATGCCTTCACCAACGCAGATGGAATAGTAACAAACGAATAATGAGACGAAGAATAGTAATCCCCAATCGAAAGGTGCAATAATTTGGGTGCATTGATCACAAATTTGACCCGCAATGGAAAAAAATCGCACAATGCTATAGTCAAAGACTTCAAATTAAGAGCAGAAATGTTAACCAAAGATTTATCAATTTCCAGCGACCACAAAAATTGAACCGCGACAACCTCCAGTAGAGGGCAAGACGTAAATAACGTCCCAATCAAGTTTCTTCAAGCTCGGGAGATTAAAGTTAGTACCAATCAACTCAAAGTTGAAGTTACCACAAAGATTCAAAGTTACTAAAGATTGACATTGGAAAACCCAAGCTGGTAACTTAACCTCAGAAAAAGTGTCGGCGGCTCTCACCTCGATTATTTCGACATCATTTCGACGGCGAATGTGATCAAAGCGATACCCGAGGCAAGGCTGCGTTGGGGGATGACGAGGGCGCGGATAAGTGGAGAGGTGAGCTGCGGTAGGATGTGATTCACAGCGGACAAACGCTTGCTGGGGAAGAAACGGAGGGTGGTGATTTGAGTCCAGAGGTGTCGCCACCGACGAGATAAGGCGGAAGTTGAGGAGGCTGATTGGATTGGGAGGAGTGACAGGATTTCGACAAGGAGTGGGTCGAAGAGTGAGCTGATTCTGTCTTCTTCTTCTTGGTTGTGGCAGCCATTGCTATTGTTGTTGTGGACGCCTTCCATTTTTTTGATTTTGGGGGAAGAAATGGCGGGTGAGTTTTTAGGGTTCTTTCGACTCACTCTCACTCACTTACTATCACTCACTCAGTGGAGTAATTAGAATACCACGACGACTCCGGGAGTTTAGTGTAACCGGTGATGATAATTTTTGGTCCACTTCTTTCTTGAGGTTATCTATAACGGTTTTTCTAACATGTGCACAATTGAATTCTATTTATAATGTTTTGGTTTCCTTCTTGAGGTTCTGCAGTGAGCATTGGTTAAAAATGTTTTTTTTTTTTTTTTTTTTTTTTACTGCGTGAATGCAACAAACCTACAACTTATTTTCCTAGAGTCGGGATTTAGAACAACATTACACAAGGGGAGGGATTAATACGAGTATACGACTACTATTACAAGGTTTCTTTGGTGGAGATTCTGAGATAGTGAGTCGGATCAGAAGGCACATCCTTCCTTTTAAGTCTTAACCTTCATACAACATTTGAAAAGAAACTCGGAAGTCGAAGACACACTCAAATCTAACTTTAATATAAAAGGGATTAAAAATGTTACGGGAACTAAACATACTAGTTTAATTCGATAAAGTATTACACATCATAAGTTTTGGAAAAACAACAAAATGTCAAATACTTCTATGTATCTAAATACTCCGTAATTGTTAATTTTAGAAACGGATGTATACATATGAAAAGGTTTAAACGCTATCACTAATTAAAAACATAAGACCAAAAGTTCGGTCTGTAATGAAATTGGATTGAGATCCCACGATAAAGTTTACTTAAAATGGAAAATTAACTCTACCATGTACATTTATCTTTTATTACAAAAATACAATTCCAGTTATAGTTCCCTTTATAGTAAATTCTACCAACTTGATAGTCAAATTACCAAACGTGTATGGATCCTCTAGAGTTAAAAATCTGGTAGAGTTTACTTAAAAGGGTAAGAATAAATTATTTAACATTTTTATTTGTGCCTTTAAAAAAAAATTCATTTTGTCTTATTACTCTACAGACTCTACCAACTCTAGAGGATCCTTACCCCAACCAATCTGAGAAAGTTAGGAAGCAATGAGCTGAGTGCAGCATATATTTAAATCACACATATGACAACAAATGTAATTTGTACGTGAACAAGCTGAATATTAGAAATCATCAAACCTGGTCTGAGCATTAAACCTCCGATCCGCAATGACGACTTTTTTTTCTTTTTTTTTGGTCTAGTAGGATAAAATTCCAAGATAGCACACCACATAACAAACACGAGTCCAGTTCATTCTTAAACAACTTAGCCATTTTTTATTTTCACTTCAAAAACAATTCACACACTGTTCACTTGAAATTAACAAGAAACAAGCTTCAATCACAATTCTCCAGAGTATCAAAGACATGAGAAGAAAAGAAAAATAAAAGCAAGTGCGAGAAATAAATAGAACAGAGTTCAATGACCATGTACACTGGTGAAGCTAATTATAGCGGTGTCTTTGCAGGTACACCTCTTCCCTGTCCAGTAAGATTGGCTCACAGTAAGTCGAACCCCGCCTGCAATTCCCTCAGAAGACTGAGTATCGAGGGAGATCGAATTAACAAAAGTGAAGATTGAAAGGGGCAAGAGGCATGCAGTAGCGTCTAACAAGATCATTCATAAAGCTTAAGCAGCTAGGTTACAGAAAAAGACATGCCACACTTGCTAGAATCTGTCACAAAGAGAATCTTGGTTAGCCCACAATATACACCATTCAACTTCTACAAGAATGCATATATTTCAATGGAAGTAGTAAAGGTTCTGCTATCCAAGAAAAAGCCATCAACTGTATGAAAACATTACTATCTCTGAATCGAACCACTTCTGTTCTTCTACACATCAAACACTAGGCACCTGACAAAATCCTTTGAGATTTTACCGCATTTCACTATTGTTGACATATTGCAGTATCAAATTTGTAAGTAATGAATCCGTCCAATAATAAAAGAATTCCTTACTCCTTAGCTAGCTCCAACCTATACCACTGAGGCACTGACCCACAAAAGCTGTGAAACTGAAAACTAAAACCCCAAATCAGCAACTTTAAAGCTGCTTCAAGCCAGCGAAGCTACCACAGACATAAGAAAAGGTCTTGATTGAAAATGTGTCAATTCTAAACAACGCAACAGCTGCAGAGAAATACGGAGTAAGTTTTAAATCTCATATCAGCAACTCAAATGGAATATCAACACAGGACTTAACTTAGGTTTTGGGACTTGGAGGGGTAAACAGTAGGAATGGAAAGACGTTCAGACAAAAATGTCATACCACAAAACCGAAGCAAATACATCAACTATCAAGATAGTATTTTGCACTTAAATAAGAAGATACAAAAAGAAGGAAAAGGGAGTAAAGGGCAACCATTACACTATTATGTAAAACAAGATAAACTCGAGTTACCATGATGTTAACAAAAATACCTGGTAGCTCAATGCTTTGTCGCTCAATACTGCAAATGACATGCAAGGAATCCGCCTGAAAAGGCATTACCAGATGCATGTATTATGTATATGAGCTCCATTAAACTCAATCTCACAAGTCGAGGAGCTCCTTGGGAGTGTAAACAAAGTCCCACAGAACTCATACTCCTTCCACAGTCGAACTTCCTTTTCTTTAGCCTTGACACAAACATCAACAGTAAGTCTCTCCAAAGCGTTGGCGTTACTAAGAAAGTACCCTAACAACATCTTGTCAGTGTAGTACAGAGGAAGGCTTTGTATTTCTAATATCTTCAGCTTACTTAAACAATGAGCGGGTACAGATTCCAACCCACTCTGATCCTCCTCCTCTATTGGACATCTCCGCACCTTAAGAACCTCCAAGTTGGGAAAACATCGTAGTGAAAGCAGCAAATCTTCCCAACATCCATACCCATTATCAAAACTCACTTTCAAAATGGTTAGATTATGAAAGATTGGAAACGCCCCATCATCCATCCAACCAAGGTAATTCAGCATCTCACTGCAACCATTTAAATCAAGAGAGCGAACACTAGTTATACCCCGAACAAGATCAGGAACCTGAGTATTAGTTGCACTTATTTCGCCATCATCCTCTCCTTCCTCCGGTGACAAACAAAGGCGCGCCCCCATCAATGCAGACGAAATAGTAACGAATGAATAATGTGATGAGGAAAAGAAATCCTCAATCCTAAGGCGCATTAGTTTGGGCGCATTGACCGCGAATTTGAGCCGCATTGGAAAACAATTGCATAATGCTATAGTCAAAGACTTGAGATTAGGAGATGAAATATTAATTAAAGATTCATAATCTCCCATCGTGAACAAAAATCGAACCCATAGAATCTCCAATAAAGGGCAAGACGCAAATAACTTCCCAATCAAGTTTCTAGCAGAGTCATCAATCACCATACTAATTTTCTTCAAATTCGGAAGATTAATGACACTCGTATCAAGAAATAATTCAAAGTTCCAATCACCTCCAAGAAACAGAGTAACTAATGATTGACATTGAAAAACCCAAGCTGGTAACTTAACCTCGGAAGTCTCGATGCTCACCTCAATTGTTTCGACATCGTTTCGGCGGCGAATGTGATCGAAACATGAATGGATAGAGGAGGCGTAGAAGCCTTGGTCACAGTAAGCGGCGCGGATGACGAGGGCGCGGATAAGTGGAGAGGTCAGCTGCGGTAGAATGTGATCAACGGCGGGTAAATGCTTGCCGGAGGAGAATCGGAGGGTGGTGATTTGAGTCCAGAGGTGTCGCCACCGCCGAGATAAGGCGGAAGTTGCGGCGGCGGATTCAATTGGGAGGAGAGACAGAATTTCAACGAGGAGCGGTTCAGTGAGTGAGCTGAGTCTGTCTTCTTCTTGGTTGTTGCTGATAATTTTTCTGAGTTTTCCGCCATTTTTAAGGATGTTGAAGCTTTCGCCTTCCATTTTTGGTTTTAGGGGGGGAATTGGCGGGTGATTTTTAGGGTTTTTGTTCTTGCAACTTACGCTTCAGTAATTAGAATACCAGGACTCCCAGTCACCAGGAGTCGTCCTTTTCTTGAGGTTTGCTTTTACGTTAGTAAAGAACGGTACGGGAAATAAACGGAGTGTAATCTGCAATTATTAAACTGCAAATGGTTTGAAATATTGTTGACTTTAAGAAGCGGATATGTATCTATATGCGTTTTAATGTTATTGTTTTGAAAAATTCAAACTAAATTCGGCATTTGTTGTATAAAGTTTAATTTGTTTTAACTATGATCGGGATTATGGAAAAATACGAAGTACTTGAATAAGAGAGGGAAGGGGGGGGGGTTAATTTCGTTTGTGTGTTGTGCTTGTGCCCTAACACGGCACTAGCATTACTCACATTTTTGTGAATGTTGATGTTCTGCCGAGTCAGACACTAGGACACTCGAGTCAAACTCATATATAAAGACATAGACAAACAATAAGTTCCATATCAGACGGTTTCTCAATGTTGATACACTTCCTAATTATTTGGTTACTAAATGTCCCGTTTTACAAAGTGTGCAATCAATTATAATCCGTAACTCTTACAAAGATTGTAGAAGGATTGTTAGAGAGATTGGAACTTGGTACCGTATGTAGCCTCCAGATGATATAAAGATAAATGATATTCTTAAACATTTCACAGAACCACAATCTTGAAATTGCAACATAAGTAAAAATCCTAGCTATTTATCCCAACCCATCTATAAAGTTTCTGTTGTAAATTATTATGTACAAAATCAAATCATGGTTTCTAATGCTTTCGATGTCTGAGATTATATTTTCTTTCAAAACTACTTAAAACTATAGAGTTTTCTGATCGTCCTTCCTCTTCAACTGGTAGTAGATACTCAGGGTCTTCATTCATGCTTAAATCTTCCTGCAACTCACTGTCCATCCATGAAAGCCAATCTACCTCACTGTCTACGCTCTCGTCGTCTGAAGAAAAATATTCTTTCACCTTCTGAATGTTGTTTACCTTGTCTATCAAAGTTGCTAGCATTCTGTGGTTAAGTGCTTCATAATCCCTACAAAACAGAACAAGTTTGCTTAGGAAATCTTTTCAAACAATCATATACGGAGTATATGTTAATTGTGAATGATAAGTTTCTGTAAATTTTGCATCAATTACCTGTATGTAATGAAAGCGTAACATAGTTGAAGAACAGCATAAATGCCAAGAAGCGACTTCACTATCTGTCTGAGTCGAGTTTTCTGTTCAATTTCTGTACTTGTGAACTGCAGTATACCGCACTCCATTGCAAATGCAATGCATAAGCCTACAAAGATTAAGAATGTCAAAAGGTTATAACCAAATGATCATCATTAAACCTGCATGAGTCAGAATAAAAGGCGAAAAACATACCTATATAGAGCCTACATCTCACTGAGTAGGTTTGCTTTGTGCTAGTAAACATGTAGATAACCGTAATTAGAAGGGAGTAAACAAAGAATGCTTTGATAGGCCTTGACTCCAATAGTATGGCATTGTGTAACGCGAAGAGCTTATCTATGGCCGTAAACATGCTTGCTTGTTTTGACTCAAAGGCTTCCTGTGGAATAAATATTACAGCAAAAATCAAAGTTAAAAATATGACAGTAAAATGTAGGCTAGGTAGAAATACTGATTTGAGTTTCATTATGTTATCAGGTTTATGAAAAAAGAACCTGAGCTTCTAACATTGATTTCGAGTTGCTAGCCAAACGATCATGAGCCTGCAAAAGCTGATCTTGCTGCTCCATTAGCTCCTGATGTTGCCCATGGGCAAATCCAACTATCTGCTGCAGCGTAGTCCTACCAAGGGAAAGACTGTCAGCGAGAATGAAGATAACAAAGCGACAAAAACAGTTGCAACCAAAATGAATCGTCAAGTAAAAAGCAATTGATCCAAGGAGTTTAAGACCAGTAATAAGGTTGAAACATAGAGACAGCAAGAAGATAATTGTTACAAAAAAAAAAGGGTAATTGAGCATATCAGGTTCTGTTTTATTTTCTTTACCTGCTCTCTTGCAGAGCTTCGGACTGAAAATTAGTGAGAAATTGAAGACCCTCGAGGGCCTTAAACTGGCTTGCAAGAAGTTCATGTTGGTTTTGTACGGTAATTCCTGCCATTCCTGCAATTTCATCAGCTTTTCCTTGAAGATTATGCATCTTGGAACTTAAGGCCTCGCCCAATCTGTTGACATCTTTCTGTACATCGGCTGCCTTTAACTGCAAAACCTCAATATCTTTCCTTAGGTTATAATAGGATTCTTCAACCTTTGCCATGTTTTCCTCCATTTTCACCCTGATCAGCCCTTGTCCATCCAACAGGTCTACTTGAGCAGTAGCAATACCGCGTGCTTGTTCCTTAAGATCCCTCGACTGCTCCAGAACAACACCTATATCACCTACCATGTTCTTCAAATCTTCTCCCACTTTTCGGGTCTGTGCATCAATTGACATTATTGATTCCTGTATTTGGTTAGAGCTGTGAAGAAGATTATCAGATTTCGCTTCAATGGTCCCTAAATTCTCTTCTGTAGACAATGCTGAGTCTTTCAAATCATTCACCAAATTCTCAACCTGAAGCTTGAAAGCCTTTGATCTGCAAGAAATTCAGAATTCATTTTCATACACACTGTCAAATTTCACAGAAACACAGGGTGAAATTGTGCAAAGTCTACTAGAAAAACTTACAGAAATGTCAAATGTACTTACTGTAACTGATGACAGATAGCATTAGTCTGAAGGTAGAATTCCAAGTAAGTTTTATGTTCATGATTGTTCAATTTTCGGAGACAATCAACCATGTCACCGTTCAGGTTACATGAAGGAAAAGGATCTCTTCCTGTATCCTTCTGAAAACAGTCACTGAGAAGCCAAGCAAGCCTACTTCTTTTCTCCTCTGCAGCGAAAATCTCTGAACACGAGGACAACAGATTCTGATACGCGTTGAACCAGCAGACATTAGACCCTCCCAACTTCATCTTTACGTTTTCCAGCAATTCAACTGCCTTAGGATCATCCAAGCCTTGTACTGAAAACTCAGCAACCAAGCCATTGTGACTTGGATCCTTATTATATGATCGATGGTCACGAGAAGGCTCCGAAGAAGACGAGAACCAACCAGCCCATGACAGGCCTACTGATGGAAATGCCACAAATGTGAGCAGAAACAGAACAAGAATACGATTTCCCATCTTCGAATTTTGTGAGACAAGATCAAGGTTCTCTAATCTATGTTGAAAAAAACCTGCAACTGCAAAATGTGATCACAAATTGCAATTAAAATCTAATTACTGCCAAAGTAAATGCAAATTTATTCTTACCATGTAAATACATGATACACAGTACATTTCATCTTGCTTGATTAGTCCAGATTTTAGTAACTTTGATCCATGGAAACTAGGAACTTAAATTAGGAAGTAATCGACTTAGTGTTTTAGGTTTTTCGTTGCGATACCATGTACTACTCATTGATTAGTAACAGCAAATTTCTAAACATCAAAATCCCACATAACAATTAGTTCTACCCTAAATTGCATGACAAAACAACCGTGTTGTAACAATAATATGTTGTTTAGAACATTAAAATCAAAATTGACAGTCCAGTGGGAAACATAATATGAACACTATAATTAGAGGAAAAATATATAAAAGGATAAAGCCTACAACCAATTAAAGCACGCGTCACAAAACAAAGAAACTACACGAAAGGGCGACTATTGGCCAACACAAATGTTGTAAATTCACGATCACTAAAAATAGTTATAAGGATGTCAAAAATTTAATAAACAAGACAAGCAAAGTTATACAACATACTATCATTATCAATTTATCATACATTCGACATAATTAACATCGTGGTGGTGCATGCATAACGTTCTTTACCGTTGTCCATATATATGGTAGATAAGTACGTACCTTATATCTATGTTGAGTGGTGAAGGAATGGGGATCTAAAAAATAGTTGTTGAAGGCTTTTGGATTGGTTTTGCCGGGAAGATGTGAAAAGGCGCGAAGGTTGGCGAAGGCAGAGAAACAAAAAAGACAGAAAGACGGTTACTTTAATTTATAACGAACGAATGCCAGCAAACTTATTTAAATACCTTTTCAGATAATCGTTTACTTGGTCACCAAGGTCGTTAATTCCCTTTCTAACTTTTTCCATATTTCCTTTTGTTTATTTATGTCTTTATTTTCAATTTTGTTAGAATGATTATGGCAGTCTTTCTTTTCTTCTCGTTTGTTTAAAAGTATTTTTCCAATTATGATTTTGTTGTATGGAAATGTTTGCCAACATGATAAGTAAAAATACAGGTGTTCGCCCTAACCAAAAAAATAAATAAAGAAATAAAAATTATGTTTTCTTACAAAAAATAATGTTTGGAACCTATTCCCAAAAAAAAAAAAAAAAGCATCCAACTTTAGCATCAAAGATTTTCAGGCGAGTAATGTTGAAACAACTTTGGATGTGAATGTTAGAACATTTTAATGAGTAAACACCTAAAAAAAAACCTACCATTTGTAATTTTAAAAGTGAGAATTCCGTCTAAAATATTCATCATCAGTTGTGAACTACATTAGAATGTCGCCTTTCGAAATAAATGATTCTAAATTTAAAATCATATACGACAGTTATTTCAAAAAAAAAAATCCTATTAGAAATTGGATTGAACTAAGAATTAAGTCCAACGGCAACATATTGAGTGAAGGGAAAAGAGGAATACAACCTCAATTGGGGTGGGTTAGTTGGTAAAGAGGATCATGACTATTTGGTCACATTTACCATTTAGGCTCCTTTAAACCCTTTGGGCTTGGAATTGAGCCTCAAATGGATCAAGCTTCTTAGACACTGAGTGAAATACCACCCTCTTGCCTCTTAAGTCGAGCTAGTCAAATTCGGTTGGCTCCTTGTGGCTCTTTTCCATGCGCACCCAAAGGGTAGCTGCTACAGCCTACGAGTTTCCACATATACTGAGAAAAAGAGAGGAATATGGCCCATATATAAATGGTCCGGAACAAGGTTGATCATTAACAACGAAGCACACATCTGATCTTCCAATTGTATTATCTATATAATACCTTTAATTGCCTAACATCTGCGGCTGATGTGGCATTGTGTTAGAGGGTTTTTAGGGGAAAAAAGCCAGCTAAGCGCTTAGTTGTCGGCTTTAAATTGTGTTGTACATTATTGTTATCCACGTCTCTCTCCTCAATCATGTCTCTTCGATTTCTTATCAGATTTACTGTTTTTCTTTTTTCCTTTCATCTTCCTCCTTTCCGATTCGTATTCAGA
>JBBYHQ010000007.1:5075777-5091961 GCA_038382645.1 Spergularia azorica | reverse complement strand
TCTAGTAATCCAGACAAAAGCATGTTTCCAGCATGGGGCTGGAACTACACTTATGAGCAAGAGCGCTGCAGGACATCATATGGAGCAGTACCTCGAGGCAGATGGATAACTACAGAATTTGGTGGACATGTAAGATGCGCTTCGATTTTTTGTTTAATTGTACTTATAGGAAAGTCAGTATATCATTCTCAGGGAATAGGTATCCCTTGCATTGTATACTACCTCCGCTAGGTGGAAAGGATTTTATCCTTCTATCCTAAGCAACTTTTTCTTTAACAATCAACCATAGACCAACTTTTCTATTTCCGGAATCATTAAACAGGTTTATGATTGATGAACCTCACCACATTGGTTCGAGCTTTGTTTAGATAGGCATGACTGCAAGTCAAATAAGTATGTTGCTCAATGGACAACTTATTGAACTTTTTCCTGCAGTTGTTAACTCTGATGTATCTATTACCTTCTCCGGGAATTCTTGAACTGTGTGATTCTGTCTGTGTTAGTGTTTGTGCTGTCCTGTGAGTGCTAAAGTGTGATTGCTTATCATTTCGTTATCACCCCAATGCCTATAAGAGGCACTTGCTTCAAGTGGGGCAAGGAGGAGACGGGGTTGCAAATGTGTGTAGCATCTCTCTTGCAATAGCAAAGAGGCAATTTTCAATACCTATATTGTGATTGGTTATGTATTCGCAGTACTGTTATATATAGTACTTGACCTACTTCATGAAGGTAACTTTTAGAAAGTAATGAATGAGATATTTTTGGTCTTGTGCTCATTCGAAACATTACCTGACTTCTTTTAACTGACTGTCTAGTTCAAATGTTACATGTGGCATGTTAGATATGTGTGGTTGTGTTGAATATTTTGGTTAAGTGTGACTCTGATGCTATTTTCTGTGCTGTGAAGGATTATAAGAAAACCTGGAGTAGGGGCGCAAGTAACATTATTTTTGCGAATGGATTATTGGATCCGTGGAGTGGTGGCAGGTAAACCTATAATTCAGAGAGATGAAACATTATTTCCTATATTTTCTCTCTTTCATGAATCTTTCTCCTTGCAGTGTACTTCAAAATGTATCAGAAACAATTGTTGCACTTGTTACCAAAGAAGGTATCTCCTTTTATATCTCCTTCCGTTGATTTTCTGACTCCTTTTATGCTTTAAATGGAAGATTTGTCTGAAATAATCCAGAATACATATATCAAGGGCATGCAGGCTTTAGTAGTCAATGGACTCTACTGGTTTGCTTTACCACTTTTCACGTAACTAAAGGTTAAATAAGAGTCTGGTAGCTGTTCCGCTATCTCCCATCATGTCTTGGTTATTCATGGTCATCATGTGAGCTTTGTATGGTTCACTGGCATATAGTACTAAGAAAATGAAGACTTATCTGGTCTGGCCTTTTTCTGTAGCATGCTCCATGTTTATCAATAGTAAGAGAACCTAAGTTCTTTTTACATTTTGGCCAACCTTTGTCACAGGCTCACAGCTTTTCTAATATAAACAGTTAATCTGATCCTCTGTAGTCATTTCACTCAGTTTTCCAGGCTTTATCTCCAGTGCTGGAGGATGAAAGAAGAGACAAACCAACATTAGGCACTATAGATGGTCATCTATTTTCTTTCTTTTTTTCTAGTTTTGCGTTGAGCCTTCAATAGGAGTAATTGGCAAGTGACTCTCGTGACATATGCCTTGTGTCTCGTAAATTATTGCCGTTCCCTTGCTTTGAACAATTGATATGTTGTCGTTTCACCATCCTCTTGAAAAATGTTACACTGTTGTTCTTTGGATTCCCCAAATGTTAACTGCGCAAAGTAATACTTCAAAGTCCCCAACTGTGAGAAACTCCATACTTCA
Organism: Spergularia azorica; assembly: GCA_038382645.1. Taxonomy (NCBI): domain Eukaryota; kingdom Viridiplantae; phylum Streptophyta; class Magnoliopsida; order Caryophyllales; family Caryophyllaceae; genus Spergularia; species Spergularia azorica. Next base: position 5,090,103 of record JBBYHQ010000007.1, on the reverse strand, counting down.
GTGATCCTAATTCTGATGTTCAAATAGATTATAACGAGTGTCAGTCTTTGGGCAATCAACAACTTTGTGTATCTTACTATTTTCCAAAAGGGGTTGATGGAGCACCAGTCTATTTGCTGTTCGTAATTGTTGGTTGTGGACCGGTGTTGTTGTATTTGACATATCATTAGTAATTACCTTATTCGAGATATTCCCTGGCTGACAGTCTGTGTATTGTTCTTTCCAGGAGCACATCACCTAGATTTGAGATCTTCAACTCCCTACGATCCTGACTGGCTGGTGCAACAGAGGGCATCTGAGGTCAGGCTGATTGAAGGTTGGATAAATGATTACAACCGAGGAAAGATCTCAGCTTTCAGTATGTAAATTGAGAATGATGAAGGGTCGAGCTTGCTCAGAATTTTCACAAATACACATTCTGGAACATTTGACGTGTTATGTAACCTTTAGAGACATATACTATGCGTATATTTACCGAAGTCATTAACATTTTGTGGCTTGTCAGGCCGGAGAGAATAGGTTGTGAAGTTTCTTGCTGAAATTTGTGCTTCCCTTCGAATCTTAACAATTGGTACATGATGTCTCTTCTTGCTGGAACTTGTGTTATAACTTGTGAGTTTTGTAAAGGCGTTGTATTGTACGCGTACTACTCTGGCGCTGAACTGTTCTGGCTAATGGGACATGTTTTGAAACAATGTGATTACATTAGGGGTTTTTGGTTAGACCAAACCTAATAAAAGAATTTTTTTATGTTAGGCCACACATAATATAACAAATCTTGTCAGAGCACGCCCAATAAAGTCTTTATTTGTCATACTACATCTTATATCGACTTTCATCTGTTAGCCACCTATCCCCGCCCCTTAGCAATCAATACCCGCCCCCTCACTCACCCATTACCACCCCTAGCCACTCTACAACCACCAAAATTGATTTATCTCCCATTCCAACACTCCTAACTTAATTTCCACCCTAAATCTGATTTTTTTTCCTCCGAGATGAATTTGAGTTCCTCCTTTATTAATGAATTTGTGATGACACAAAGAGAAGAAAAAAAGGGGTGAAATTGAAGATTGGAGGACAAGAATCAAAGAGAGAGTGAAATGTTAGAAAAGGGAGGAAACTAGGTCACATGTTAAGTATATGGGTTAGGGGCGGCAATGGGTGGGTAAGAGCGGCAATGTGGTGGTTAGGGGCGGCTATGGGTGGGCAAGAGGCCGCAATGGGTGGATGAAGGCCAGATTTAACACTAGGTGTAGTCTAACAAAACAAATGACTTTAGGTGTGGTTTGACAAAATTAGTTATATCAGGTATTTAGGTATGGTATAACCAAATATAGGAGAGTGATCATGGACACTCAAGCTTTCATTGGCTATAATACACATCGCATTAATTGCAACACTCATTAGTTACAAACTTACGACCAATGAAAAATTGGGTGTCTATGATTGAGAGAGTGATCATAGCACCTCTCATATTGCACACGCACACGAGTATCGAGTCGTCTATAGTTGTTCTCTTTTTAAAGCGGGGAGAAAATATAGAAATGACTAGGGTACTCTTATAGTCGTATGTCTCTTCCCGGCCCCTCCTCCGGAGGTTTTGCCTATTTTGGCCTCGAAATCCCTAATTTTGGCATTCATTTTGAATTTCGCGGTTGAGAAGAGAGAGAAAATACACAGAGATAAAAATGCGTACTCCATTGAAGAATCTTCGGAGAAAAAGCGCGCGAAATTTCGCTCTTTCCTTGTTCTTCTTCCCCTAAAATTTTCCCTAAATCACTCGGTATCGATTCTCTCTCTCCTCATTTCTTTCAATCTTCATCATCTTTCATTCAATTTTCGCACATTTTAATTGATTTTCATCATCTTTAATCCAACTTGTATATTAGTTGATTGAATGTGATTAAATTTCTGTAAATTTTTTTGTTGAAATTTTGTCTGAGATGATTTCTGAGTGGTATTTTGTCAAACAATGAATTCGATTCCGAGGAATTCACCTAATTTTGCTAGAGGAACACATTTGATGATTTCGATTTTCCTTTCACAGAATCTATTTTGTGGTAGAATTCTCAATTTTGGTGAAATATTACGTGAGACGATGAAATCGGCATCGTTGATTGAAACGTTTGATTAATTAGGGTTTATATTGCTGGAACATTTGATATGTTGTTTGGGCAAATTTACGGAGGTGATTAAGGAAACATCGTCGCAGAGTATGCGAAAACTTCAGGTGATTGGTGGATTTAAGAAGAGAAGAAGAAAGATTAGGTGAATTGGTGGGAATGTCTTTTGTAATGGGGCTTAATTAAGTATTGCCTTGAATGATGCGTTATTCAAGCGTAATTTAGAAGAAAGCTTTGGAGTTCTTATGGAGTACGAGTAGTTCATAAGGATAATGTGGATGATGATGAAGATTTTAGAAGACGTGGAATGATTAAATTTTGGGGTTTATAAAGTATTTGCCTCTAGTGACATGTTATTAGATCGTAGTTTCTTATAGGTGCATTGTAACTTACTATGATATCAAGGCGGGGATAGGTGCATTTTAGTATAATAGAAGAAAGCTTTAGGATTCTTATGTACTGTAGCTCATAAGAATAATGGAGACGAGAATGCCTATCGAAATTTTAGAAGAGGTGCAATGGTGGAGTATTCTGTCAGTAATGGGGTTTAGTTGAGTATTGTCGTTTACTAGAGGTGCATAGTAATTTAGTATGATCTCAAGGAGGGGATAGGTACATTTTATAATGTACGAATGTTTTAGGGTTTTTATGTTGTTGACAAGAATAATGTAGATGACGATGAACAGAGGTGAAAATTTGTATTGGTGGAATTCTCATTCTGTAATGGCGGTTACCAAAGTGTTGCCTCCATTGATATGTTATTATATCGTAATTTACTAGAGAAGAAGTTCAGTGTTTATGATGTCCAACTTACTTGACTAGCTCCCTTGGAGTGTGGTTGTCTTTTTGATATATGCACTAGATCATAGACCATAAGCAGTGAACATACTGAAAGTTCATGGTTACCATGAAACTGGTTGATCTTTGTTGTGCTTGCCTATGTTATTATCACTTATGCTTTGTTAGCCTATTTGCATTCATATCTTAAGGGTCTTTTCGTCTAATCAACTAAAACAATGATCAAGTTAAGATTTGTTCTGGTGCTTGCAAGTTATTAAACTCCGTTAGAGCATATGCTATGCTGGTGTTATTTGACTCATCAGTGCATCAGTTTATTACCTAATTGATATGTTGGGACTTGAGTCGTTTGTATTTCGGGATTCATCTTATTCTTGGAAGAACATACTCTATGTCCTACATCACATTCAAGCGTGTTGTTTACTTGTCTTGTTCGCCCCTTCCCTCAAAATGAATAAATGATTAGTTGCAATCTCTTAAACTATCGTTTATGCATATTACTTTGCTGGTATGATTAATATTATTGTGACATAACACATGTTTTAAAATAGATTGAACTTCCAAGGATCCTCACCTAGTTATCAGATAAGGTTTCTTCCTTTCGATGAAGTTTATGTATGATGAATAGTCTTCTTGCTTTAGCAACTGCCTCAAAGTTGTGCTATCATTCTTTTGGCCATTTATTTGATTATCTGAAATGCTTGAATGACACTCTAACCTGCCTTGTCTGATTTCTCAGGGCTTGGTGGTAGTGAAGCTATGGAGGATAGCTTCAATGAAATCCTTGAAGGCTGCTATCTTTTGCGATGTAAATACCTGTGGCATGGTGATTCGATAGGAAAGCACAAGATGACCATTAAATCTTGAAGACTTTCAGTATCCGGCATATGAACTTATTGAGGGGATGGTACGGTCCGGACTCCATACTTTTATTTTTCTGCAATTTGTACCTAATTGGTTATTGAACTGGCTATTTGAATTCTCTGTTTTTAGCCACTGCACGTTTTTCCTATGTGAAAATTGAGGCAAATTTCTCTTGATTGAACAAACATACCTTGCTTGTGTGTCCATATTTTCTCTAGCTAATTTTCAACATAGCATTAAGAAAATTCTGCAGTTTCCCTTAGCTAGGTAGCTGTTTAGTCGTGTACTTTAGTTTTCAAATTTTTTTTTTTTTGAGGGAAATCACAATACCTTAGACCCCCCTGCATGCCTGGAAGTTCTTCAGTAGACTGGAAGTGTAGGTCAGTTAAGTCTATTCTGGAGCTATTGGTACCAACTCCACCAGCAAACCTAGAAACTAAAGCTTTGAAACAAATTTGCATTAGCGAGCTCCAGAATATTACCCACATTGCCAGTCTACTGAAGAACTTCCAGGCATGCAGGGGGTAAGACAACCATAAATTATAAATACATAATAGGTTGCATGATAGAACATCCCCGAACTTCTTCATCACTATTTTGTGTAAAATATAGACTTGACTGACCTACCGGCTACGCAGGCAGTCTATTGGCCTTAAAGCTTTTGGAACACCTCACCCAATACTAGAATAGGCGGTTACTTCCTTCGAATAATGTCTTTGCGTGGATAAGGAAACAAGTCTTGTTTATGCTGCACTATCTCCTTGTGCGGTATGTCAATGAACTACTTGTCCCCAGTCGCTGAGACCTCTGGAAGAGCTTCTGGACACCAATGTGACTCAGACTGTTTGACCAGTTAGAACTTACACGTTCTGATACCTATTTTCCTGTATCCATTTAAGATGTTGCATATCTTTCTTGGGAGATTTCAGTTAGTGATTTGGATAATTGGACTAACAGAGGTGAGCTCGTCATAAGTTATGAATTTCCATTCATACTCTTGGCCTCCATCAGGGTTGTCAGTTGTTTAGACGATTAATGTAGAGAAGGCCAACCGCCAACAAGCATGGTCCTTGACAAACTTGCTTGTGTTGCCTAAACATAACTTACCACACTTTCTGGTATGTTTCAGTTTATGCAATTGGAGTATTGGGTTCAAAATTTTCATTCTATTTGTACATGAGTACCTATTATCGTAGACCGAAATATGGAGTATCCTGTAAGAACCAGGACATCTATAATTTTTTATGTCAGTGTCGCAAACTTATATATATGATGAAGGAATGATCCTGTTGTACACTCCTACTCTGAGAATGCAGTGTAAGTAAGATCATGAACTACTTGCTGCTTGGAGCGTGGGATTTGTTAAGATCTTTTCATTACTAGAAGCGAAATGAACCCTAATACCTGAACAGGTCTAATATTTGAGAGTCGCTTATTTGTTTCTAAAAAGCATGTTTTACTGGTGAAGTTGTGCCTATTTTACATTTTCGACTACAGCATTTTGTTATTGGATGTAGTAATAGGGTCATATATACGTCCCACACCTTTTGTGCACATTGCACTCCATCTATGTTGAATTGTTGACTTCTCTTCAGGGGAGTCTTGAATTCATCTTGATCTTTAGATTTTTTTGTCTAACATCTACTCTGGTAAGGGGGTGATTTCGTAGTGCTAGGATACCACCACAAGCTACAGGCTTCAAGTTATGATAATTGGGGACAGACAAGAAACATGAGTGTCACTAATACTTCTGCCGGTCTGAACCAAATTTAACGTTACTTTTTCCCCATTAGTTACGTAAACAATACCAGACATATGCAAATAAGTGGATTAGTAATTGCAAACAAAGACTTAGTATGTAGGTTCCACCATTAACAATAATGTTACATTTCATCTGGATTGGACCAAATTGATAAGTGTTACATTTGGCGTGGATTGGAAAGAGTACTGAAGAGATGTTCATCGAATCCAATCGAAACTAGACATCAGCTCGGGCCTAACATCTTTTTCTATCTCAATAATTATTATTACTGTCCCTTATTGTTTTTTAGATGAAAGCTGCTTATATAATTTTCTTCTAAGGTTTGCCAGATTTCTTTCACCAAGGATGTCTGTCTTTTGTCTCAGACTCTCGGCGCTTATTATACTGATCTTCCAGTTTCACCGTTTTCAGACTCCTGGGTTACGACAAATTCTTATTCGATTCATGTTATTGGCGACGTATCATTTTGGGATTGAGACTTGGTTGTTGTTGGGTGAGATTAGGGTGTGATTTACCTTTTTCACATTTCTCAGTTTCTATGCTTTGAGTATTATAGTATTAGTACCCAGGCCACAATTTTTCCTATTAGATTAGGGGTTTCCAACAGTTCAATTCCAATGGAGCCAAAGATATGCTGTTCTTTGTCTATGACATTCATCAGACCAAATCCAAATCACTCATGCAACGCTTTGTTTTTTTATTTTATTTTATGTTATTAAGATTACCTGATGACCATCCCATTATTTAGTTATTTTCAGGGGAAAAACTGCATACGTCCGACTTCCCTACCCTGCTTGAAATAGAGGTTTGATGTTGAATGACCAACTATACGAGATAGTGGTTTTTGGTTGTTCTATTTGTTTAATATGAATGTGTGACACTAGATTAGAGTTACAAGATCTCATCTATTCTTTATGAAGGTTTTTTTTTTCTTTCTTAAAGTTATATATGTACTAGTATGTATATAACATTATAACTTAATGGCTTCTGTGAGTAAGGTGTAGTTGCATAGACTATGTAGAGTCATAGTGTTATTAGAAACTTTTGAGATGACTAAAATGGTGTAGGTAGATTCTAGTGAATTCTGTCATCAGTAGAAAATAGTCAGTAATGTGGATGAGGATGTCAAAGGTGTTGAACAACTCCAGTGCAATGTGCATATATGACTAGGGTTATGATTTGTGGGTTTGCACATTTATAGAAGTTAAGAGCCTATAATATTAGCCACATTAGGGGGCTTTTTGAAGGCAACAAATTGCTGCATATCCTTTACAATTAAACTCAATTACCCCAGATTGCCATTCTATTGATTATTTTTATAATTGGAGGGCTGAACTTTTTAACATTAGAAACAATTATTTGAAGCTTGTATTGTAAGGCACATAATCTTAGATTAATTATTGCCCCTTTGCATGTAAGGATGACTTAATTTGTCGCTCTAGAAGGAAACATGTTATGTTGCATGAAACTATCTACTGTACTGTCATATTCCTCTCAGTACAGAGAGTAATAAGATAATTACCATAGTAGCTAGAGGCTAGAGCAGCTTCTGATTCTCGTGCATGTCTTAATATATGTCTGGCGGCCTACTTGCCACAGGATGAGTAGACTAAGCAACACCTGGTTAATCTAATGCTCAAAAAGCCGAGATTTAGGCAAATTAATACTCTTTAAGTTAATCCATAATTATTTTACTTGCCACTGTCTGTGGTAGTTTAAGCACCATTCTGAAGAATTTGTTTTATATTATAAGTAATGTTGATTGAGCTTAATAGGATTCTGATGCTGATTTGCATTTCTCACTGCACTGCTCAGTACAAATCCAGAACATCCAGCATTCCGTGGGGACCGGAAGTTCAATGGGACGCAGCCGAAAGCAAAAGCTAGTGAGCCACAATAATCCAGTTCTAATGTCCCAGAATCAAAAGGTTGGCCTTTTATTCTACCTTACTTTGTATGCTCAAGCTGTTGTCTTTCCTCAATCATCATATCGTTTCCGCCTGCATTGTTTAAATATGCGTGTGTGAGCATGAATGGTGTGATCCTACTTGTGAAATTTTGGTTGCATTAGAGTTCCAAAGGTCATTCATCAATTCTTCTTTTTTGACCTTCTGTCAACCTTTGTAGGCCTTTGTTGGGTTGAGAGGACACCAGTGCGGTGCCTCTCAATGATGTTTTTTCGCTTTGGTCCTCTGAGTGCTTCCTTTGATAGAGACCTCTAACACGCATTTTAGAAATTAATTGCATGCTGATATCTGTGATATACGGCTTGTTTCCGCAAACCTTGTAGTCTTGTAGATCCCCTGTTTGAGACTGTGGATTGACTTTGTCTAGATTTCTTTAGCTTCTAGATACCTTTGTGAAGACATACTTGGATGTCGGACAACTGGCTGATGATTGCGACCGTGAACTGCTTCACCTATAGTGCTCTGAAATTATGTACGTAAAACTTCTTAGAGAACAAACGGCCCTAATATCCTATGACGTTTCATGTTACACAACCCTAAATTTTCTTAAAAGTCTTAAGATTAAGGCTTGTTTATGAAAAACCTAACCCATATCCTAGCTAGAACCTCAAATTGCAAGCGTCATACATACTTTTTTTCATACTGGCTCTGAATCAAAGGTACATTGTTGTGCTGTCTAGAACTGAAGTTTCTGCAGTCTAGCAAAGTTGTTTTATGTTTATTCTACCAGTGTTTATAAATGTAAGCACATCAGGTTCAACTTCTTCGAAAGCGTACGGGAAGATGTTAATACTAATCTGTGTACAATGATGTTCACTTTAAACTTTACCAACTTTAGAGAACCTGACTGGGGGACTAAAATAGTATGCAATAGGTAGTACCTAGTAACCGAAATTGGTTGGTGTGCACGTTAAGTTCCCTCATGTCTTAAACAAGTGGTGAAGGGTTCAATTCTCGACCTTTATGAATAGAGCAACAAATATTAAAAGGTTCCGTCCATTAAATTGACTGTATTACCCTGAATGGTAATTGTCAATATTGTCGATGTGGGATACTGCTAGTCGGCAACGATGAAAATAGGCAGTAACTACTAACTACTAGCTAGGGAGGACTTAATTATAGTGTATATCTGTCTTTTCTTCTTCATATTTGTTCAAACCCTTTATGCTCTGGACAACCTTTTTAACTTTTTGTTGGGCTGATGAGACACACCACTTTGGTGTTTGCCAATGATGGTTTCCCCATTTGGCCCCTCAAAGTGTACCCCTTGCTACGACCTATTTTCGTTCTATAAGGAGATTATTGGAGTATGGAGATGATATAATTTGCTGATGTCTCACATGATGTTTTGGGTGATGGTATTATTTCCCAAAAATACACATACTTCATTCTGGAGGAATATGGGGAACTTATTTATTTATTTATTCATTTATTTTTATTGTGGGGAATAAAACTACCATGAAAAATCAGAAACTTGATGTGAAAATTACTAAAATGCACAAATAAATTTGATGTGAATATATACTCGTATACTCAGGAAACTTTGACAAAAGGTGTCATATTTGTCATCTCATTTATATAAACTCCAATAGTAGTATAGTATAAGATTATGATTATTACTTCAGTAAAAATAAGATTATCTGTTGCATGCTTACAGAGGATCGAACTTGTGATTACTCCGTGTATTAAATTTTGGAAGAAATTTCAATTTTTGTTTAAGTTATTATTCACTCTGTTTTATTGGCTGGAAGAGTTCTATTGCATAGCCTTTTGCTTTGCAAACTGAGCTATTTCAAAACACTCTTTCCTCAAACCTCACCGTACGACACTACTCATGATATTCATGGGTATAGTATCTCGACTTTTATTGCTAAATTGTGACGGATTCATATGACGAGATATGCTGGTTCATCTTCTACTAAAACTTTGTCGTTGGGTGTGCTTTTTTCGTTTTCCTTCTTTCTTCTCCTTCAATACTAGTATAAAACCACTGCACACCCTTATTATTTTTGTGAAAGAGAACAAGAGGAGTTGACTTTTGATGGATGATACTTCAAATCTTATAATCATGACCATTCATGCGTAGAAGTATGACCACAATGTTTTAATATTGAGACCATATTAGGTAAACAATCACTTAACTCTATTATAGTCCTCTTCTATTCAATAATATGTGTTCAAGAATTTGCCAAAGAGTTGGATGAAGAAGAACCTTGAGTCCATTGATCTTGGAGATCGTATCTTAAACTATACCCTTTGATGATTGGACATTTTGGATTTTATGCAATTACACCTAGCTAACCATGAATCCATGATGATAGGACAAGACACCATACACTTGTTTCTAGAGAGTACAATAATCTGGATTAGAAGTCCTATTGCTTAGGTTGGACAAATGAAATCATTGTGATATAGATGTGAGTTGATAAGGTTTTAAAATGATATTTTGAGATCAAGATGTAAATTTCGTATTCAGTCATACGTAGAAATCAAAAAACTTATTGGTTAGGATAGGTTACACGGATTCATTTTATAACCTGGATTATGAGTTTTTGTATCTCTAATTGTTGGAGTTATGAGTTTATGATCTGAACGAAGTAGTAGTACCATTACTTTGTTACTGGTAATCTAATACAGCCGGCCATGCCACCAAGTTAATAGATGATAGATTAAAGTATATGGAGAAGTATTTAATAGAAAAGATATGCCCAAGGAGAGCGGTGATGAGGTAGATGTTTAAGAACATTCCAAATAATTTCATACCTTTTTTTTTTTTTTAGAAAGGTAAGCGAGGTACATGAAAAAGATCAGGTCACCCTTCTACCCCGAGTATCTATCAATTCAACAAATATGTATTAGGAAGTTCAATATCAATCTTCGTATTTCTTTATTTGACAAATAGTTTTTCCATTTTAATGGCCTTCATGCAACTTTCGCATGAATATTGACCTATTAGCTTCCTGTAATGGACAAAAAAGTCTTTATTTATGCAACTTGCGCATGATTTTTATTATTTTAACTACGTTTTATAAACTTTGTACAGAATATAATAGTAAGATTGGTCTTAGAGCGAGTACATTTATGTTTTTCATTGAAAACCTGCTTAGAACTATGCAAGTTTAGAACAATTAAGAAAACCACAAAGATAAACAAAAATACAATGAAAAAAACCTTTAAAACAAGGGGTGAGTGAGTCAGTGTATGATTATGATTATGTAGATTCAATAATGAGAGCGTTATGGGCAGGACCGGGTGTGGTGTGACCTGTTGACGTTGGAGGCCGTGGGTTGGAAAATTGTGCGGCTGCTGGTGCAGTCTGCAGGTAGTAATGTAGTAATAGTAAACCAACGCGTGCGCAATGATTTGAGGTGACGAGCTGTCCTTTTTTTTATTTGGGGAAGAGGGACTCACCGACTCAGATCACGACGCTTCTCATCATGACTTATGAGCCATTTTTGATTTGCGTGGGTTGGGTTGGACCTACTCGTCCTTCTCAATATATCTCGTATCGTTTATGGTTAACCATGGGATCGGAGTACATGAGTAATGAGTGATTGTGAGTGTTGGTTGAATATTCAAGCACAATTTAAGGAAACGTGTCTCTTAAGTACAAAGCTCTCTAGCACCAAAATGTATGTGGGTCTCACGTAAATTAACTAGATTTTCATGTTTATATAAAAGAAGACAAAAGGTCATGGTAATTTAACTAGCTATAGTGTTTTATCTTTCTTTGTGGAAGGAGACACCAATTTTGGTATCTTAATGTAAAAAAAAAATAAAAATAAAAATAAAATATGTGTTTATTGGTATCAGAAGGTTTACCGTTAATATTAGTGTTCATGGTTGATGATAGTGTTTGTGGGAGCTATTTAATACTCTTGAAGGGAAATGAGGTGAAAGAGTTGAAAAAATTGAGAAATTAAGATGGACATGGAGTAGTATTAATCTTAGCCACAGTAAAGATAAAGTATCAACGCTCATTTTCATGGTTAACATTATCTCCATGGTCCAAGTGAAATGATCTACACACGCATGTCTTATGGGACATGAATGCACTCTAAGTGTATTACACTTGGATGCGCCTGGATCAATTTATTTGGACCGTGGAAATAATGGTTGCTATGATAATGGGTGTTCATGGTTGTGCGATTCTCAAAACAATTTTCATTATAGGTCATCTATATGTAACCTCTCTAGGTTTCAACGTAGGGGTAATGATTGCGTACGTCTGACCCTTTCTTATCACATCTTATAACCGGAGCCTTTGAGGCGTTGGGTTTATAATGTTTTTGTTTGGTCTTTAGTATCTAACTTCATAAAAGGGGAGGGAAGGCACGCTCTTGATTTAAGACCAACATTTTACATGTTTGATTTATTTCATCTGTGTGAAATCATCATAAAAGATGATAAATTGATAACCATGCATGGTCCGTGGTCCCTTTGTAGTATTTCCATTTGCCCATGAAGTGCAGACGTGCGTGCAGTATAAAAGGTGTCAAACGTTAGATGCCATATTTGCGAAGTTAGTAATGGAGTGAAAAACTGAACTCTTTCAGCAATTTTTAGCATCGTCTGTGGGCTCGGTAGTCAAGGTTGTCTCGACGCTGTGCTGTTTTGACCATCTTTACTATTTATATATAGCTCAGTGTAGCTGTAGTAATATGTTCAGGACTCAGGAGTAGGACTGTAGGACTGTGCTGATAGCTTTTATTGTCATCGTCCCACACGAGTGGAGACAAATTTTTCTTTTTTTTTTTCTTTTTTTTTTTTGAGAATAGTGATAAGTTAAAGACAGACGTGAATAGCTTTGGGGTAGTCATGAATCATGATGTGCATGAATTTTTCTTTTGAACCTTTTTTGTTTTGTTTTGTTTTTAGAAAGCTTGAATTGGTTGCATTTTGTTTTTCCTAGCTTCTTGTAGACTAAATGCATTATACTATATTCAGGGAGGGAATTTTGAATAAAAGTATTTTATTTGGAGAAAATTACTCCGATTTGCAATGATGTTTTGTTTTCGTTTACACTATTTGTGCAAAGATTGCTACGTGTTAATTTATCACCTTAATATATTTGTCGAAAAATTGTATCAATCCTTAAGATATTTGGGAAGAAGTGGAGTTTGGATGATGGAAGGGAAGGAAAAGAATTGGAGAGATCATCTCGCACATACATAAAGACTATATGATCGAACTACATTGAAACTTTTTTTTTTAGGTCACACATTGAAACTTGATGCCATGGGAACTAGGATGTAAGATCACTGAAGTAGTTTAGTTTGACTTGCTTATTGCCTACATTTCTAAAACTAACAAAGTGACAAGTAGGAATTTAGCAACATGAAACTTAGGTTTACCTATTTTCTATTAGAGATTTGCTTCGTTTCAATTGACATTCAACATCTATTGGGGATACTTTTCATTTGATAGATTTTAATTGAGAAAATGACTTCTCTCGAAATAGGTATATTACTCCTATTCCATTTGAATTTCTCATCTACTTGCAATGAAATGATCGGTCTTAACCTTTCTATATCAATATTTAATTCTTCATGAATGGTTTTATACACTCCACTACCATCTCTTTTAAGAAACCCACTTGCAAATGTCTAAATCATTGTATAGTTACTCGTTTTGCCTTCTTGTGTCATTTTCGTATTTATATCTCAAAGGCCTACTACAATTTATAACAACGGATGAAAGGTACCCTAAAACTCTAAGAATAGGTTTGCCAAACATCCTTTGGTATTTGCTTTGAACTCTATGATAATTGTCAACTTCTTTTTCCTTTTTTTCTTCCAAGTAAAAAAAAAAATTTGAATGGGAAGGTCTAATCAAATCGTGTTGTAAAGGAAGGGATCTTAAAAGATTCGATCATAAAAGTTTGACGACACCCAAGAGTTTGTTGGGCATAAATACCTCTCTCACGTTCGCGTCCCCATGCCGTCATGCAGTGTGCTTATTACACGTGGACACCATAGTGATTCCCATGCAAAGATAAAAAAAAAGGTCAATTAAATTAGATTATTCTGGTTGCTCCTTGCAATCATTGGTCTGCCACTGTATATGGACCACCCGCACGAGTGGTATGCCATTAATTAACCTTTTTTTTTCCTACCGTGGTAAAAAATTATTTAACTCCTTTGGTCTGAACTTTCAACAATTGGTGGGAGCTCAACAGTCAACTCCTAATAAATTCACAATTGCTAGTTTTGCTACCTTTCCTATGCAACTACAGTAGTATATTTGAGTTTATGACACTGATGACGGACTAAATTTTGATTTACTGTTTATGTTAGGAGTAATAAATTATCTACAGTGTAGTGTACTATACAGATGAAAAGGTAGGAAAAATTTGTTGGGTTAATACTGATGTCTTTATTGTTTTCTCGGATTCTTCAGCGCTCATGTGTAGTGCACCGTGCATGTTCATCTAACTAGTGTCTCTTCCTTTACTACTGTGATTCATTCAAATAGTAACTAAGAAGGTTTAGTTTGAAATAGGTTGTCTCTGTATACAGAAAACGACATATATTGCACATAAATGACACATGTATTACACATCTATTTCACACTGATAAAGAATAATATAGGAATAGTGTAGAATAAACTATCACACATGAAAAACCGAACGTTTTTTTTAAATAATGCTCTAAATTAAAACAATTCAAGTTTTGGGTATGAAATGAAAGTATTTACGTAGAATGGGTCCACGTAGGATTGGCATTCTCCAACCTAGCTTCAGTTTTTTTTTTTGGCGAAACAAACCAAAACCGTCACGGCGCGTAACGGTTTTACCCATAACCGCTGAG
>JBBYHQ010000007.1:5026876-5040679 GCA_038382645.1 Spergularia azorica | reverse complement strand
AGCGGACGGTTTTTTCAGTGGCCTTTGGTTAAAAAGGAAAAGAGCCCAGTAAAGTATTAGCATGTACTGAAATTAAATCACAAGGATAAAGATCTAACACTTCCTCATGTTTTACCCTGTGCAGCTAAAGACGCAGGAGCTGTTTCCTTTTGTAGCTCGGATAGAGAAACCCCTTAAGGTACAAGATCAGCTGCTAAACATACTATTCCAGCTTAGGCATTGAGGATTGTGCACCGGCTTTGATGACGAAAAAATTGTGAAAAGGAATAATGGACATTACCATGTGGAAGACATTCCGTACCAGCTCACCATGGTGTTTACTTTTGAACAGATTGGTCTTACCTTTCAATCACAATCTAAAAGTGGGTGCTAGAAATGAGGGCAGAAAAACAACAACCTAACCATAATCTAAGGCAACAAATGCCGTTTAATACATAAGAAAGGCCCATATAATCTAAAAGCAAGGCAATCTGAGGTACCTGTGCTGAAAAACGCTCAGATTTACAAGAACCAAACACCTTGAACTCCATTCAAGTTGCTAGTACAGCTTCTCCATCAAGGAGTTCATACAATTTCAAACAAATGCACACAAAGACAGATGTCATAACATGAACAAGTTAACGTATGAATGATGGTCGGATCCCCTTGTAGTTACTAAGGGTATGTCTACAAGCTTAAGCAATCATCAGGATTCCCTTATCATCGATTGATCAAGCGGATACAACAACCACATTACCTAGTGCCTCAAGGGCTCTCGCTTATGGCAACTTAAGGGGGGTTAGATGTACACAACCTTACCCCTAAGTCGAAAACATAGAGAGGTTGTTTCCAAATGATCATAATGAAAATCAACTTAGGGATCACATTTATAGCTTCTATCTTCTTTTTTTCTATTATATTCCAAAACCAAAGAATAGTGAGTCAAGCACAAGCAGATACTAAACAAAGTAGTAAAACCAATATCAAAGATTAATTTAAAGTATTAAAAAAAACCACATATAACAGTAAAAACAGGTACTAAATGGGGGCATACAACAGCCTTCCCACCCACTGTGTCAATTCTCACAAGTCACAAAAACTGCAGCTAGGCAGAAGACATACTGGCAACCATAATTCTGAAAAGCATTTGTAACTCACCTCTGGCATCTTAAAATAGTTTTAAATACCCAAAATATATACAATATAGCACTTTCAGAAGTAGGAATGATTGAATGAACCCTACGCCCAACCCCTTTCAAAGACACTCAAACATGATACATGAAAAAGCTTTATTTTTTATTCAGAAGGAGCAAATAATTAGTTTCAGGGGGCCAAGACTGGTGTTTAAAGTTTACATCGACTAAGAAGTCAGATCCCACAATTTGGAACGAACCCACCACTTCTTTACTCAAATAAACCATTCAAATGACTTCCTTCTGAGTCTATGGACCAAAAAAAAATTAAATATCGAAGTTGTTTAGCAGAGAAAACTCGAAACAATTACGAGATATTTCAGAAAGACAATTTAAAAGAATTTCAGAAAGTGCAAAGACAGATTTTAAAAAGACAATCACGAGTGGAAGTTTTTAGTAATAAGAATGTTAAAAAGTTTCAATGAGTAAAAGCAGCAGCAGCATGAGAAAGCAACGTTCACAAACACATGTGAACCTCTTACCGAAGATAAAACACAATAACCATCCCCTCATAGGGGTGGTTATGAATACCTACCCGTTTTATCGGCCCATATGTTTCAAATTCCCTTTTCAGCCGGCTCTCTGATGTCTCAAAACTCTGCAAGCAACCACATCAACTTCTTAGGTCAGTCATAGAACAAGCGTAAATATTATGAAACTAACTACCACCTACACTGACAACTATTGTTGCAAGTTACAGCCAACATATCTCGTGTGAAAATTGCTATTTGCATTTCATTATGGAACGAAAGTGGGCACTGAAGTTGTTAGTGGGCCTTACCAGCCTAGACACAAACAGAGTCTTGTATGGGTCTCCAGTGACATTGGGATCTTCCTGTGGATTATCTGTGCATCAAAAAAGTATGTGAATATGTTGTAGGGATAAAAAGATGTGTAATTAGATAGATCAATAAATTGGAATTGCAATATCTTCGACATATTGTTACATTTTTTCAGCTCCTCAGCAGCCTTTGCAGCACCCTTCTCCAATCGTAACTGGTGGATTCTGGCCCTCTTTTGTGACTGTTCATGGATAAATATATTAGGTATAGACATAAACAAGCAGTAAATGAAAGATGCAAGTATAGGCACAATAAGAATCCAGCTGTTTAGAACACTTATAGCCACAACTAAAAGAGAAAGATACACATAGTATGTAGCAACAACCAAATTCTGTAACTTCCAAAAGAAAGGCGGGACCAGCACACATATCAACGGTTTGGAGTACTGAAACAACATAATGTATGGTAAACCACAGCATTTCAGTCAGTAAATTCGATATTTCAGATTAATTTCAACCCCTCTTTCTCTCTTCAGCCAATAAATGAGACAGACTAAAACATTTTAAGTAAAGAGACGAAAATACTTCCAATCTCTTCATAACTATTGAGAAGACCAAATTCTTTAAGGAACAAAAAGCTCAAGACACTGACCCAATACTTCCACTCCACCGTAACGTACTCACAAGTCCCACATCTCTCACAAGCCAGAGAAAAGAAGGGGGTGAATATAAAAGAAAAAAAGAACAGGGCTTTAGAAAAGCAAAAAAGGGGATCACTTGTAATTGTCGAAACCAAAATACGAATTCCAATCAACACTGAAATACAACTCATGCATAAACACAACTACAACTACTGACAATCAACATTTTAACATTTGATACCTAAAGTATCGAGCTAGATGTGAGGATATGTCTGTGAAACAAACAGCGCTTGGAAAGGGCATAAAGATCAGCAAAACAAGACAATTCCTGAACTGAAATTTCAAAAACACGACCTCCAAAACTAAACACACATCAAAGTGCCTGCAGTTCATCACAAAAATACAAAGCAATAATTCCATACTGAATCATAGTACGCAAAGAAAAAGAGAACACTTTAGCAATGTCATCGAATAAATTCATTAGAACAAAGGAATCCCAACATACAGGAAGTTCAGCCTCCTTGACAGGCGGGGCATACTCAGGATCACCAGGCTCAGCGAAGAGGCTGACAAATTGCGCCATCCCTACATAACAAAAACCCGAATCATCAATAACAACAAAAAAACACCTCAACCTAGCACCGAATACCACACGAGCTAAAACCCGACTAATATCCGCAAAAAGAATTCTTCTCACCAGTATAAGGAGGGCATTTTCTCTTCTCCGGTGGCGGTTTGAACTCCAACGGAGGCCGGGGCTCGAAAAGCTTCAGCAAATTGTTCGTTAAACCAGTCGGATGAGACTGCCCAATCTACACAACCCACAAAAAATTCACCACCCACCAAAATCAGCTAATTTCATAAAAAAAAATCAACAATTATTTTCTCCAATCTAAACCCTAATTCACATTCACATCATATATCATAATCAAGCAATAAACTTCATATGCTAAAACCAAAATCCCCAATTCAATTTTCACCGCGAATATCATAAAAAATCTGGACTTTTCGAAGATCTTAACAATTTGATTTAATCAAGTAATTAGATCTAAGAAGAATATCGAAGAAGTTACCATTTTGAGCTGAAGAACATTGGCGCGATTCTGGGCTTTGGTGCGGCCCTGAACGGCGGAGTTTTGGCTGCGCAAAAACGCATCGTTCTCCATTGTCGAACACCCAGAAAGTTCTGGGAAAATATAAAAATCAGGGTTTTATAAAGTTAGGGTTTTATGATTTGGGGGAAAATACTATTATCACTTGGGTTTTGTAGGAGAGAGAGAATAAAACATCAGATTAGTCGGAAATCGGTAGACGGAGCGAAAAAAAGAGTGACACCCGATCTTTGGTTTGGAGATTATATATACTCGGTTTCGTGTTCGGTTTACGGTCAGGCTACTTTTTGTAATTGTATTGTAATTACGTAGACCAAAGTAGCAATCTTTGACACTTCGTGAGTACGTTTTCCTACCTTGTAAATATGTTGTTTTTTACCGTTTTCCTACCAAATTCCGCTTAATATCCACGTTGACTACCATGTGCCAGTCGAGTCAGTCATGCACGTGCCTTAATTTTTTCTTCTCCTTTTGTTCGCGTTTTCCCCTCCAACCGACTTCTTTCCTTTTTTCCTTCTCTTCCTTCGCCACTTAGTTATACTTATACCCTAGAAAGTCCCCCACCCCTTTATACCAAAATTATCGCTTTTACTATTCCTACTGTCTAACCCATCATCTTTACTACTACGGTGGAATATCCTCTTATGCAATATTGCTCAAATATTTCCTTCGAATCTCCACTTAGACTAGAGATTCTCGTGAATCACCATTTATGACCTCAACCCACAAAAGTTAGGTAAGTAGGAGCTTTATTAAACCCTTAATTACAACTTAATTGCGTGATTAGAATCTTATAATTAAAGTAACAATCATGAATTATAACAATTTTTTTACAAATATGATTGTATATAGCGCGATGACATCAATTTACAAAAGCGTCACACAAGCGTACACACCCATGAGCCACTCACCTCAGTTTGTCTACCCAAGCTTTCTCACTAATTTTAACAATATTCATCTTATTTTTAGCTCAGAGGTAGTGTTAATAACACTATTTACAATTTTTCCACGCATAGACGTAAAACATTCCAATTTGCTTGGGATTCTAACAAACAAAATGCACATGAGACCGCAAATGCAGACCATCTGAATCTGCTTTTTCAGTTTTGAGCCAAAAATTTTCTTGTTGCACTACTTGATAGTGATGCTATCATTTCCGTGAATTTAGCACTTGAAGATGCTCTACCATCTTCTTCAAGCATATCCTATCATACAAACAGTTAAATAAAAATTGTTTTTTACTCTCATTATGCGTTTTACAAATGCAATAATTCTGATGAGGAAAGATTCTAATCTTGTTTAGTCCTTTTACAATTTGAAGTCTTTGAACAAGTCAAGCAATAAAAGAGTTGACACTAGATATATGTTTTATATCATCTTCCTCCATAGAGCACATGCATCATTCTCTTTGATCCAATCATACCCTAAGGCTATAGTATGTATAAAGATGAATATCAGTCGTTCACACAACTTAACTCAATGCTTTCACTTCACTCTACAAATAGTTTCCAATACATCTCACATCTTGTGGGTGCCGGTTTGAAATCAAATCCTTTCCTTTCAGATTTATGTGATTAATCCATCTTATCCATAGCGTATCTGCCTTTACATGAATCCACCAAGCCAACTTCTCAATACTAGCCAAGTTCCACATACACAATACTCGAGTTTATTCCAAGGTCGCCACCCTCTTATTTTGTTCTACAAACATCATGTCATGCCACTAAAGAAGTCTTGGAATGCACATGTGGAATGTACATCACTACTTCCCGTAAATTGCCCCTGCAAATTGCCATGATTTTATTGATGATACATCTGTAAATGATAAAAAAAATAGATGCTCATTATGAGAGCCATCTTGTCAATACTAAGTTAACAAGCACTGCACAAGCCTACTTGCATAGTCTAGTAACCTCATGCTTCCCCAACTTCTGATTCTATTGGTAATTTTCTCGTAACTCTTGATTTCTGGAGTTATGGTAAAAGTTTCAAATTCCAATCTAATTTGGAAATAAAGGGGTTCATTTGCAACTTTCAACCTATTAAATGTTCTTATAAGTCATAGCTTTAATGTTGTCAATTGGGTGAGTAGTGGATACATATTCAAAAGCCTATATGATTGAGGGGTTGATTTGACACGTACAATTTTAGAAGAAATAAACAAACGGCTCCTTAGAAAGTCCTAGAAGAAATAAAGGTGAACTTTCGAACACATAAGTGGACCTGGCAAACGGGTCATTCGGGTCTATTCGGGTTGGGTCACCTTTCGGGTTATATATTTTGGGTCTATTTCTGTTCGAATCAAGTCTAGTTCGGTGTATCAATTATGGGTTTCGGGTTATATATTTCGAGTCTATTTCGGTTCGAATCGGGTCTAGTTCGGTGTATCAATTACGGGTCAATTTTGGGTTGGGTCGTATTCGGTTCATGTTGGATTCGGGTCAAATCATTGTAAAATGTTCAAAATTTTAAACTTATTAATATTAAATTTCTTAAAAAAAATTCTTATATTATCTTAACTTGAAATTTTATTGCTAATTTGAGTGTTTGAAGATAATATGATATAGCTACCCCAAGTCCTTTTTGTTCATTTAAATGTTTGATTATTCGGATCTGCCTCATTTCAGTTCAGGTCTATTTGGGTCGGGTCAGTATGGGGTCAAACAGTATTAGGGTCAATATCGGGTTCGAGTCGGGTCATTTCGGGTTTCGGGTCAAATTCGTGTCAAATTTGGATGTTCGGGTCATATGTTCGGGTATGGGTCAATTTTGCCAGGTCTACACATAAGGATGACACTAAGTAACGTTTTCGTAGGTCAGGACAAAAACCAGGAGTTTTACAATTCATCTTTTATATCAATACCAAATAAGTAACACTACATACATGCAGCTCTTTTATGCGGATCATTATTATCAGTATCACTTCTAATAAACAAAGGTTATAATGGGTTGAAATAAGGGAAAATTCCATTTTATAAACTTCCATCAGTTCTTTTCTGGCGTAAAGTCTTGCATTAAATATTAAAATTACAATTGATCAACATGTTAGTATTGCTTCTCTTTCAACCCAGTGAAACTAAGGTTGTAACAAAAAAACAAACGAGCCCATTTTTAGTTCAACAACATTATGCAAGAACTCATTTTATAACCCAAATGAAATGTTAACTACAAATTCTATGAAGTTAAAACTTTGGGTGCAACTTTTCGCTATTCATATCCCTTGTGGAATTGTCGCTTGAGCTAGAAGATGGGTTCAATCCATATTCACTAGTTGTTCCTCCTCCATATTCACTGCTTGCAAAATCTTGCGTTGCGAACGCCATTTGTCGGAATTTCTTCAAATCTGCACTGTATGCACGAGTATCATAGTCGGAGCCTTCTGATGAACTGAACGCTGCAGTTTTTCCACCGTCGTTTAGGTCGTCTAGTGAGACATCTCCTTCAAGGGCACGAACAATCTATGTAGATATCAATTACAATGTATTAGTAGGTAGACTTGTTGACTTAGCGCAATCCATTAGAATGCACATGATATTACACCTTATATATTATCTCAAGTTCAAATATTTAAAGTCTTGTAATCGTGTCAATGTACAAACCTGGCTCATTTTGGGGCGTTTCTTAGCCGAATGACGAATGGAGGCTGCTGCACAAGCCACCATTCGTTGCATTTCTTGAGGATTATAATTTCTTTCCAAGCGTGGGTCAGCTAACTCTTCATAATTTCCGGTTTCTAATGCTTTTGCAAGGAGTGGCCTTGACTGAAAATATATGAATACCATGATTAACATTTATTTATACTTAGTACTTGTTCACTGATAACTAAGTTAAATAAGGAAGGGACTACTTTAAATATGTGTTGCGATAATAACAGTTTATATTCTTTTAATATGCAAAGAGGTGTGACAAACATAGTTGCTTCTATTAAATAGTTAAAAATACGCCAAAGCTTAAGATGCATACCCAATCGACCAAACTGTCTTCCATATATTTCATGTTAGGATCTACTGGTCGACGTCCGGTTATAAGCTCCAATAGCATGACACCATATGAGAACACATCGGACTTCTCAGTAAGCTTGCCACTCGAAGCATACTCGGGAGCCAAGTACCTACAATGTTGTGGTGTTCTCAATAAAATTATCCGGAGTATAAATAATTGATTTTAATTATTCATTACATGTTTCTTCGTTGGCAACAATTATTGATATTTACAATGAGTTCAATCAGATTGAGTCTAAGAGCTACTCCTTCTGTTTCTTTAAATAATTATAGGTTAACTGATGACTATAGAGAATTGGGTTTCCGTAGGTTGAAGCTAAGAGATGTAATTACCCAAATGTTCCCATAACACGAGTGGAGACGTGAGTATTTGTGTCGGTGGTAAGCTTAGCCAATCCAAAATCAGCAACCTGAGTCACACAAAACTCAATCAATTCGATATAACTTTACTAGGTTTAGAACACTAGCTCGATAAATCAAATTAAACTTGATTTATTGTTGTGGCTGTTATAGTATATACCATGGCCTCATAATTTTCATCCAGCAAAATGTTGGAAGCTTTGATGTCACGATGGATGATTCTTGGGTGACCTAGTCATCATTACAAAAAATTTTAAATATGAAAATCTTAGAACTCTTGTGGAACTTTAGAAAATCAATTTTGTATTCTAAAATCTTTTAGAATAACCCCAAATATTATGAATATAATAGAATTATTAAAGGTGTTACTACCTTTGATAATGAAATTCAACATTTGATTTGAATAACTTACCTCATTTAAATCAAATGTTAAACTTCTGAAAATACAAATGAAGTAGAAATTACTATGTTTGTATATTAAAAAAAAATCAAATAAAACATACAGTCTTCGTGGAGATAACCGAGCCCTTTAGCCGAACCAAGTGCAATGCGAACCCTAGTTGAGAAATCCAAGGGTGGGCTTTTTTCTGCATTGAGGATTCAAGAATGTTTTGATAAATATAACTTATCATATGACGGCCTTACTCGATCTATCTCTAATTCGAAGATGAATAATCAAATGCATAAAGTTAGAAAGGTATATATAGAGCACAAAACTCACTATGAAGATGGTACTCCAAGGTGTCATTAGGCACAAACTCATAAACCAACATTCTTTGTCCACCAGCAATGCAATATCCTACCAAAGACACAAGGTGTCGATGATGGACACGACTAATGATCTCCACTTCTGATTGAAATTCTCTCTCCCCTTGCCCACTGCCAGATTTAAGACTTTTTACCGCAATCTCTTTGCCATTTGGTAACATACCCTTATGAACATACCCAAAACCACCTTGTCCTAACATTCTTGACCGATCAAAGTTGTTTGTTGCGGCTGCTAACTCTTCATAAGTGAAAGTGCTCTTGTTGAACCCAAGTGTAAGGCTAGGGGATGGTGCTAGTGGTGTGTTAATCTGTCCTCCCGAGTATGGGCCTCCACTCTCGTCCCCACCTCCACTCGTATGCCCCCAAGCGCCGGAATTTGGGGGGATCTTTACTGCGTGATCTTGGGCTGATGATTGCCAATATTGGTTGCCTGTGTGTTTAGTCCCTGCATGTGTAGTTCATGTTACAACTTCATTAGTCTTTGTTTCAATTTAGAAGAAAAGTTATCTCGTCTAACAAGCCATCTTAAATTTGTAAGAAAAGTATTTTAGAAAAATAAAGGAGTTTGGAAAAGAAAAACATGTATGAATAATGATAATAAATCTAACACGTTCAAATGCTCTTGTGTTTTTTTTTTTATTAATGTACGTTATCGAAATTCTAAAACGTTTGAATGTTCTTGTGTTGTGCAAACTGGATATATTGATTCGAGTGAGGAGAAAACTTATATAATTTTACTAGTCACGTGTCACATGAGCCATTTAAATCAGACATTTTTATCGGAATAATACATTTATATTAGTTTATGTGAGGATATAGTAAATGGCGATTGACGCTTTTTCTCAGGCTCGACCCCGAGAAAAGGAGAGATAAATATATTTTCATGTTGTTACTTAGCTAATACTTATAGATGGCGAGTAGGGTAATCACTCAAGGCACAATCTCAAGGTGCGCACGAATAAGTATAATTTCATAATGCTTAATTAATTGGTACTTATGGGGAAGAGATATGCTGGATAAATGTATGTTTACCTTGAGGAGGTGGAGCGCTCTCCCAACCATAAGGAGGACCTCCAGTGGGCTTCCTTCTTTTCCTTCTAGAGCACAATACGCAGGCAATCACCAATAAGATTAAAACTCCGCCAGCAACCACCAACCCAACCATAACCGCTGTGCCATTAGAGGAGGACGATGGTGAGGATGAAGGAGATTCACTTGGGGAATAGCCATTAGATGATTGGTTATCAGTCGAACGTGGAGGTGCCAAAGGGGGTTGTTCACTTGGCCGAATCCCCGGAGGAGCCGGAGCAGCAAATTGCTCTGCAGGAGCTGGTGGGCTTTTCGACTGATTCTCTCCACTGTTGTTCCCGCCGCCGTCATTGTTGCTCTCACTAGGAGGAGGGGGAGATGACTGCGATCCTTCTGAGGATGGCGGTGGGGGTGACCCTGACGAGCTATCTGGCGGTGGAGGTGATGGGGAAGAGTTTCCGCTACTTTCACTATCATCAGATGTTGGTGGTGGGGAAGATGGGGGTGGCGAAGAGGAAGAGGAGTCGGACGTAGGCGGGGATGTTGATGAGTCCGAGGAGGGAGGTGGTGGTGATGAGTCAGATGAAGGTGATTGTTGTGGTGAACTACCAGATGAATCGTCTGCCATTACGACTTAACCTCCCCGCACTTTTGTTTTGTACTTAACGACGACTTTTCCACATGAAAATGCGTTGGAGAGCTGCACCGAAGTTTTACCCCTAGGCTTCCCCTTTATTGCTCACCTTTTTGGGTTTGTCACCCTGTAAAATGTGATCAATACAAACACAACAATATTACTCTAGTGTTTTATATAAAGGCTCATGCCGCTTTACATGAATGAGCTAATGTGAAAAACAATCAATATTCCTCGAGTGCCTTAAGAGGTATATCTAGAGCTTATATATATGGCGTACAATACAGACATGATCATATTGCTCTAGTGTTTTTAGAGGCATGAGTCGCGCATATATGTGTAATGCAAGGTAGGAAAGCAACAATTACACTATTGTCTTAGGCAAAAGACAAGGTGGGAGTTGTTCATTCATATCATGTTTCACGAGGCACATGATACTTTCCAGTACAAGCAAAAAAATGATAACAATATACCAACATCACAAGCCAACGATGATAAACGCATTGAATTCCCATGATAGTATTACTCTTAACTTTAAAAAAAAAAAAAAAAAAAAAAAAAAAAAAAAAAAGACTAACGTTGTTCATACCCTTATTATGCAAACATGATGACAACATTGCTATAGTGTCTTAAAAGGGATCTAACATGCATATATGACATACGTACATGTTAACACGACATCATCTCTCTAGTGTCTTGTAAGGCTTCTATTACCAATGCAAGATAGGAAAACAAAAATCACAATTAAGAATCAAATAAATTACCAACATCACAATTTACAAGACAAAGATAATAGATGCAGTAAATTCTCGCTTCTTTTATATCTTGGATTATCAATATATATTTTTCACACACGAAAATGTAATAGATTTATAATTGAATCTCTTTTTTCTTTAAAATCAAAAAGATAACTAAATATTTCTTATTTTGAAATTCTTGATATATATTCTGATAATTCTGGAAAAATAATAATATTAATTAATGTAGATTGAGGAAGAAAAAAATGGTGTAGAAAAAGAGAGAGGGGTGGCAAACCTGATGGAAGGAAGGAAATTCAAATGAAAGAGAAGCAAAAGTTGCAAATGAAAGTAGAAGCCATGATAGATAGTCCTCCACAAGCCTCTCTTCCTACAAAATAGGATTGTGTTGCTAATTATTTCTTCTTCTTACGTAATTTCTAGCTTCTTTGATCCTTTCATTTTCTCTTCCTATCTTGATTCAATGATCCCTCTTAATTTTAGGGAAACTTTGTCCATGCATAATTTCCGTGTATGGTCTAATTTGAGCATTTCTAGCTGTCATTTGAGCTAAAATTGTTTAATTAGTATGTTAGTTATGCACAACATCATTTTTTATACCTGAAATCTTAATTAGTTGGCAAATAATTTGATATGGAGTATGAATTATCGATCATTTCAGACTATATATGAGAACTAAGTATCATCAAAGCTTAGCTCGAGTGAGACCGACTTGAGTTCAACCTAGATCGGCTCAAGCTAAGGCTTTATTGAGTTAAGCCAAACATAAATGTAACTCACTTGAATACTCGTAATGGAATCAAGTTTGAACTTTTCTAAAAAAATGTTTGAATCACTAATCTTTTCAATGTTACATTTTGCTCTATGTTATAGAAAATACGTACATGTGATATTATTAGTTATTACATTAATTTGGTTTTGTTATGCATAATCCTAATAGTCTATATGTAGACAATAACAAAGTTGTCTCTAACATAATCAAGTGTGGTAAATTAAAAGTGGCATGTAGTAAAAAATATGGTTGTGTAGTAATTTAACATATTTGCAGTAAATATATGACATTGGTAGTAAAATTAACATTGTTACGGATCTATCAATCGAAAGAAATTTGAATTGATTTATTTCGAAAATCAAGGACCCTTAATTAATTGTCTCTCTTTCTTTATAATCCATCATTTCTCAAATTATACAACAAAATTTACTGCACCTTTAATTATTTTTACTACAAATTAGCTATAAAAACTTTTTTCACTTGTTTACATATTGTTGGGAAATTAACGCCAATTTCCCTGCGCAACGGAAGCACCAATCGACAAGTAACCGTAAAAGTAAAATAACTGCAACCAATAACACGATGAGACAAGATATTTAGGGACTTAACCCAGGGAAAACCCTCCAAATACGGAGGTAAACCCACCAACCAAACGAATGAATTTCCACTATGAAATAGTGTCAGTACAAAGACTGTCGTCCTAAGTTACACACCATCTTAGAACCCTCACAAGATAAATACTGGCCAATATTAGAGTCAACTATTTAACCCTCTAAGATTGTTCCAATTTCGGAGTCAACTGTTTAACCCTCCAAAATTGTCCCACACTGAATGTGTTTACACTCCTAATATTTTTCCCTGTTGTGATGTCACCCCCACAAATTATCTTTGTGTAAGTGTGTGTGAGTGTGTGTGTGTGTGTGTGTGTGTGTTTTGCCAAAGGAAAAACCATTCCTTTATATAGCAAACTCATTTGCACATGCATTGAACAATGCTCAATTAAGTGCATTGAACCCAAGGATGTTATAATGTAACACCTTGCAAATACATGCATTGCAAACACACCATTCTTAATCTTCAACATTAAAAATGCAATTAACCAATTCCATTCACATTAAGTTCCAATGTGAACAATGCACTTGGGATGGACTTTAATCCCAACAATCTCCCCCTCCATCCCAAGGGAGAAATATCGAGGAACAACCATTGGTCTTTCGAAATTCCAGCTGCACACCCGAGTTAGTATCCGGTCCTCACCCTAACTCAATACCACGGCCAATGAACCGTGTACAGCTACAGCCGAGTCAACCGGGTCACTTGACTCTGGAAAGGGACCTCCACCCCTCCACCTTATCACCGGCAGGAACTTTCACTTTGCGTCAGTCTGCAGCCTGGAAACTATTTACCTTCGTCGCCTCCCCCGCGAACGAAACACGTCGACGTCTTCCTTGTTTAGTGTGGGATACTAGGAGTGTAAACACATTTAGTGTGGGACAATTTTGGAGGGTTAAACAGTTGACTCCAAAATTGGGACAATCTTAGAGGGTTAAATAGTTGACCCTAAATTTGGCTAGTATTTATCTTGTGAGGGTTCTAAGTTGGTGTGTAACTTAGGACGGCAGTTTTTGTACTGGCACTATTTCATAGTGGAAATTCAATCGTTTGGCTGGTGGGTTTACCTCCGGATTTGGAGGGATATCCCTGGGTTAAGTCCCTAAATATCTTGTCTCATCGTGTTATTGCTTGCGGTTATTTTACTTTTACGGTTACTTGTC
>JBBYHQ010000007.1:4998783-5012025 GCA_038382645.1 Spergularia azorica | reverse complement strand
TGAGCCATTTTGCTTTATTCCATTATATCCCAAAAACCAAAGAATAATTAGTCTTTGGCTCCATTGGAAATGGAAATCCAAACTTAAAAAGTAGTAGCCACAAGCTAGAAACTAGCAGCCCTTAACAAACAAGGGCATCAACCACCTCATCTTCCTCTATGGCCTTACAGCAAGCATACATCCTCACAGTAACGGCATACTTAATATACTCTACGACCTGGCTACTAAATCTATATTTATCAGCGAAATTGTACTGTTACTTGTGCTCCAAAGAGCATAAACTGTGACACAGAATATTTCTCATCCATTTCTTCCTCCAAGACCTCCGTCTGTTGTGGCCCTTTCAACGTATTCTTCAGATTAAGAGGAGCTCTACTCAATCCATACCATAACAGCAAACTCTGCATAACCTGTTTGAGTAGTTACATTCGGAGAACAAGTGCCTGCATTCAGCCTTGTTTTTGCGTAGAATACATCTGTTCACCAAAATGAAACCCCTTTTGATGATATTGTCCGTTGTAGCTAGAGACTTCTGGATGGCCATAATGGAGCTGTCCCAAACAACTTTTGCCCTCTCTGCTTTAGTTTTCATTTCTTTGATGCAGTCATACACTCGTTCACCTAAATTTTCCATTCCCAATTTACCTGTTCAAAAGACTCTTAGCATTATCTGGTTCACCAGCTTTCTGTATCAGTTAATCTCTCAACTGCAACAAATATTTATAAGCCCAAGAGTCATTTGAATGAGAAGCAAGACTCCAACACTCTCGTACATCCACTGAGTCCAGACATCCGATTTATGGTTAGGAATCTTTGCAATCCACCTCATGAGAATGAATTTGTTCCAGTTCAAATCTCTGTCTTGAACGCCGCCTTCTGTTCTTGGAGTACACAATTTCCTCCAGCTAAAGAAAACCATCTTCCATTTATCATCAGAATCTGCCATACAAGTTGCCTGCACAGTTTTTCAATTCGCTGAACAACAGACTTTGGGAGCAAGAGACAAGCGCTCCGGAAATTCTCGAGGTCAAACACCAGTGTTAATAAGCTGAATCTTGCCCACATAGGAAAGTTACTGAGAGCTCCAGTGTTGTACTAAACAATTCTAGAGTGTTATAGGTGTAAGAACTTAATACATGGATTTACAGAATTGAATACTTTGTCTTTTCTTATTCAAATAATGTAATTAATAAAGAATTCAAGGAGTCTTTCGCCTCCCAATATAGAAGGTGGCCAATCATGGAATTTGATTTAGGAACGTTACATAGTTGTTTGCTTCTTCTTCTTCTTCTTTTTCTGTTTTTTTTTTTTTTTTTTTTTTTTTTTTTTTTTTTGGCCGTAAGTTTGTTTTATTTGTCATGAGTACAGATAATTGAATTTGGTTCTATGATAGAAGAAGCACAATTATTATCCACATTCCATTATTCTGGATTCTCTTTTGAAATGTTCGATGTCCTTCCTTGCTCAATGAGTGGATGTGGCAATTCTCATGAGGGACTGATTCCCTGAATAGATTGCTTTTGATGTACTGAGTTGACAATTCGGGATTACCACGAAATAAAAGACGCGCGTCAGTCCTATCAGAAGAGTGAGGAGACGAGCTTTTAGAAAAATTTGAGGGAGGGGGGAAACGGGAAAGGAGATGGATTATGTTAGTGTTTTTTGTCCTGCTCAGGAATTTTGATGTCTCTGATTGCGAGTATTTATCCGGTATCTTGTTATATTTTGAAATTTTCCATGTGAGATGCCTTTTCCTATTCCTTAATGCCCAAGTGAGACTTATAGAGTTATAGTTACATCTTCACTCTTCGGCAATAGATATAAAACAAACAAAAATAGCTCTATTATGTTGAATCAATAGGAATCTTCACCATAAAGAAATACATCTTGTGAAGTCTCAGCCTGTATTGTACTGTGATGTTTATTAGTGGTGAGAGTTGCTTTGTTCGTTGTTTTGATGCCAACCCTCAAGCATAGTATGCCAACCTAAGAACCCAAGTACACCCTCAAGGATCTTAGATGGAGAAACCTCACACGACATCACTTTTGGTTGTGTTCTTTATTTATTTATTTATATTTTTTTTTTCAAAGAATCAGCTTTATAATTGATATAAAAATAGAGGGGACAAATCCCAAACTTACAACAAAAGGAGTAGACACTAGCTAGAAACTAGCAGCCCTTAACAAACAAGGGCATCAACCACCTCTATGGTCTTGCAGCAAGCATACATCCTCACACTATCCGAATACTATTAGATCGTTATTTTTCAGCCAAAATTCTACTGTTTCTCTCTCTCTTCAAAGAACATAAACTGTGACACAGAATATTTCTCATCCATTTCTTCCTCCAAGACCTCCCTCTGTTGTGCTTATACTACCACTTTAACTCATTCTTCAGACTAAGAGGAGCTGTACTCAGTCCATACCATAACAGCAAACTCTGCATAACCTGTTTTGAGTACTTGCATTCAAAGAACAAGTGCCTGCAAAATGTAACCCTTTTGCTGATGTTGTCTGTTGTAGCTAGAGACTTCTGGATGGCCATAATGGAGCTGTCTAAAATATCTTTAGCCCACTCGGTTTTAGTTTTCATTACTTTGACGCAAAAAGCAATACACATCGTTCACCTAAGTTTTCCATTCCTGACCCTCAACAAAACTTTTCCATTCCTGATTCAACTGTTTAAGAGACTCTTAGCATTATCTGGCCCACCAGCAATCTGAATCAGTCAAGAAAGATTTCCAAGACCAAAAGCCATTTGAGTGAGAAGCAAGACTCCAAAAGCATCCACTCTCGTACTGACTACTGAGTACGGAGTAATCCACTGAGTCCAGACATCATAAGTAGGGTTAATGAATCTTTGCAATCCAGTTCATGAGATTGGATTTGTGCATATCAAAATATCTCATGACAAGAAAGCCTCCTTCTGTTCTTGGTCTACACACTTTCTTCCAACTAAAGAAAACCATCATCTTTTTATCATCAGAATACTGCCATACAACAGTTTTTCAATTTGCTGAACAACAGACTTTAAGAGGAAAAGACAAGCGCTCTGGAAATTGTAAGGCCAAACACCAGTGTTAATGAGCTGAATCTTGCCCACATAGGAAAGTAACTGAGAGCACCAGTGTTGTACTAAACAAAGAATTCAATACATGGATTTACACAATTAAATGCTTGCCTTTTCTTATTCAAATAATGTAACTTCAGGGAGTCTTTAACAATTTGCCTCCTAAATCTAGAAGGTGGCCCACCATGCTAGGCCAATCATGGAATTTGAGTTAGGAACGTTACATAGTTTATTTGTTTTGGTGTTCTCTTTTTTTTTTTTTTTTTTTTTTTTTTTTTTTTTTTTTTTTTTTTAGGTTTGTTTTCTTTTTTTTGAGTACTGGTCATTGGATTTTGTTCTTTGATAGAAGAACCACAATTATTATTCCACAGTCCATTTTCTGCATGCTATTCTGGATTCTGTTTTGAATGTTCAAGTTCTTCCTTGTTCAATAAGTGGAAATATGTAGCAATACTCCCGAGGGACTGATTTCCTGAATAGATTGCTTTTGATATACTGAGTTGACAATTGGGACTTACCATGAGATAAAGAGTGTGTCAGTCCTATCTGAAGAACGAGTAGACAAGCTTTCTTGGAGAAAAATTTAGGGGAGGGGGTAAATGGGAAAAGAGAGATTGTGCTAGTGTTTTTTGTCCTGCTCAGGTGATGTTCTGGATTGCAAGTATTATCTATCCAGCATCTTGATATGCTTTGAAATTGTCCATGTAAGATGCCTTTTTCTATTCCTGAACACCCAAGTGAGATTCATAGTGAACATCTTCACTCTTCCTTTTGTTTTAATCAATAAGAATCTTCTCCCTAAAGAATTTCATCCTGTGAAGCCTTAGCCTGGCGAACTGGGTATTGTAATGTGGTTTCTTAATGTTCATTGGTGGCGAGAGTTGCTTTGTAGATTTCCCCCCTCTTCCTCTTTGTGGTTTTACAAGGAATATAGATTATGTATATGCAGGAAATACATAACTTTCTCAAAATAGCATCATCACAATTTGGTAGAGGAATAGAGAAGCGTCATAGCATAGTATCCTTCTTGAAATGTATGCAGACAGCTGTGGATTGACGCTAATTCTTTTGTGTTTGTTGTTTTGCAATCAGGGTGCTCGAGAATTGAGTTTGAAACATGCAGAAATTAGAAAGACAGCAAGTGCAGGAGGGAATAGCTGACAATGGATGCTATAATGCTGTTTCGGAGGCAGCAATCAATTCTCACTTGCTTAGCCTGCAAAGAGATGGGACAACTTCTGTGGTTGCTTAGATGAACTAGTAGTCAGCAGATCATGTTTACCAAGTGAACAAAATATGTATCTAGTTAGAATTTCATTCTTGAAGTTTTGAAGTAACTTGCTTATGAATATCCAAATGGAAGTAGTATTCTCCCGGAAATCCATCTTTGAAGTCGGAATATGAGAACTGACTAGGTTGTTCTTGTACAATAAATCATAATGAAGTGGCGATTATTACCGTATGTTGAGTTTAACAGTGGACTATAGTTGAGCAAGATATCAGAACATGTTTGGCTTTTAGGCAGAGGTGAAGGCTGCGACTAGCAAGGCAGCAAGGTGCAGGCGCGCACCCGATTTGATTTTTGAATCTTGTGGTTCGACTTATCAATTGTTGCTGCAGTCATCCTCTTTACTCCCCAATTTATTGGTGATCATGCCAAAGCTTCTAATTCAGCCCAAATTTAACCTTTGTGCAACAATGTTGGAACCGACAACCAAGTCGCTCATCCTACATTACAACTCTGACTTTTAGAGACTGAGCGTTACTCTCGTGTCATTTCGAGTCAATTAGTCAAAAGAATTGT
This sequence comes from Spergularia azorica, assembly GCA_038382645.1. Classification (NCBI taxonomy): domain Eukaryota; kingdom Viridiplantae; phylum Streptophyta; class Magnoliopsida; order Caryophyllales; family Caryophyllaceae; genus Spergularia; species Spergularia azorica. The sequence continues at coordinate 5,007,151 of JBBYHQ010000007.1, read as the reverse complement.
CCCGATTTATGCTCCTACAATTGTAAATAATTTCTTCTCCTACACATGAATCCAATTTTCGAAAGATCACAACCTTTAATGTTTCCATCGTTAGTTCCTTATCAAAAAGGTTAGTCAAATAGTTCGGTAAAAAGAGGTCCAAACGAGTCTCGAGTCAAATCTCGTTCGAATCTCAACATACGAGCTCATTTGAAGGGACACAGAGGCGATGTACGTTACTTGCTTATTTTGCTTGGTTAGTGGAACCGTTACAACAAGAGCAACAACCAAACATTCCCAAAATGATTTGGAGACGAGAATCGCTGCCTTTGTGGCACAACATATATAATAAGGAAGTTAGATAGGGGGAATGAGGACGGAGGGGAGAGAGAGAGCAAACAAAAATGAAGTGTCCATACTGTCAAACATCCCCAACCCCCGGCCGGTGCACAACCACCACATCAGGGCGGCCAATAACAGAGTGCACCTCTTGCGGCCGCGTAATCGAAGAACGCCAAACCCAAATCCACCACTTATTCCACCTTCGCGCACAAGATACACCTCTCCTCCTCTCCACCTCCGACCTCCCCCACCCTCCCCCACCACCACCACCACCCCAACCCGACCCGGATAACACCACCGACGAAGACCCGTTCTACCACACCGGGTTCATCACCGCTTTCTCCGCCATCTCTCTCGAGTACGCCCCGCTCTACGCCGCCTCCTCCCTCTCCTTCTCCGGCCACCTCGCCGAGCTCGAGCGCACACTTGAGTCCACCTCCGTCACTGGAAACGGCGTCATTGTGGATAATCTGCGGGCGTACTTGCAGATTGTTGACGTGGCGTCTATTCTGGGATTGGACCATGATATCTCCGACCACGCTTTTCAGTTGTTTAGGGATTGTTCTTCTGCTACCTGTTTAAGGAATCGTAGCGTTGAAGCTCTTGGTACTGCTTGTCTTGTTCAGGCTATTCGTGAAGCTCAGGAGCCCCGAACTCTCCAGGTTCCCCCTTTCTCTCTCTTCCCCCTCCTAATTTAATTGTTAGGGTTTTATTTGTGTTCGTGTTCGTGTTTTGGTTTAATTGATTAGTTGTGTAGATTACGTTTCGTGTGAACCCGCGCGCTTGGTGATTGTTGTAATGATGTATGTCTCGGATTGACAGGACTAGTTCAACTTGGGTTTTGGCTGTGTTTTGCTTTGTTTAATTAGTTGTCTAGATTACGTTTCATGTGATTGTCGTAATGATGCATGTCTCGGATTGACAGGATTAGTTCATTTTGGGTTTTGGCCGTGGTTTTGTTCGTGTTTTGTGTAAATGATTAAATTGTCATAGATCACATTTTCTGTGAACCTGCGCGCTTGGTGATTGTTGTAGGTTTTGGCCACGCAAATATTCGTGTTTTGTTTAATGAAACTGTCATAAGTTGCATTTTCTGTGAACCAGCGCACTGGGTGATTGTTGTAATGATGTGAGAGATTGATAGCAAGAAGGATGCTAGCTATTGGAATGGTAGAGTCGTGTTGGTTTCTTATCATTGGTAAAAGTTATCGGCATTGTCTGGTCAAGTAATGATTGCACTGGATAGATGCAAGAAAAGATTGAGGTTATTCTGCCATCATTTTGTGTTTTCTTAAGTGTTGCTTCATCCGTTTTTATTACGTCTCCTGAGGGATATACGGTTCTAGCAAACATTTGCGTGTTCTCTTCATGTGTATCTCTCGGTTTCTTGCAGTGTCCTGCCTAGTCAAGACTCAGTTGATTAGTTCTTAACATCAAGTTATTTAGGTAGACCTTATTTCTGCTTGTTTGTGTTCGTAAGCGTTGGTCAGTATGGTCAATGTATCCGTCAACGCGTGGCACTTGTTAGTAATTGGATGAGTTGTCTGTGTGATGAGAGAAGGCTGGTGGGTTTATGAGCTAGACTATCTACTGTTTATGACGGTACTGTTTATGACCGTATCTTTTGTTGTACAACAGGAGATCTCAATTGCTGCCAACCTTCCGCAGAAAGAGATTGGAAAGTACATCAAGATCTTGGGGGAGGCTCTACAACTCAGTCAACCGATTAATAGCAATTCTATCGCTGTACATATGCCACGATTTTGTAACCTTCTCCAGTTAAATAAGTCAGCTCAGGTATGCTGTACTTTCATTTAAAATAAACTAATGGCCAGCTGATTATGTAAACTTCCAGTTGCAATGTTGTGATCACTGATTCACTGATAAGTTACAAGATAGTCAAGTAAGAAATTTTCTTCTGCTGAGGCTAGAGAAGCTTCGAAACAAAGCTTGGCATTTCAGAAAAATCCCATGGAATTAAATGACTACTGTGCTTGATTTCTCTTATGTCCATAAGGAACAACCACCTTTTAGTACATTTGTGTTTATTTGAATATTATAGTTCTGAGTTCTAACGTCTAAACACCTGTATGGATTTTTAACCATGAACGTTTATTTATAGGAACTTGCAACTCATATTGGAGAAGTTGTTATGAACAAATGTTTTTGCACTCGAAGGAACCCTATAAGCATTTCAGCAGCTGCAATTTACCTTGCCTGTCAATTAGAGGATAGGCGAAAGACTCAGGCAGAGATTTGTAAGGTCACAGGTCTCACTGAGGTTACTCTTAGAAAGGTCTACAAAGAGCTTCTTGAGAACTGGGATGATTTACTCCCATCTAATTATACTCCGGTCGTTCCTCCCGAAAAAGCATTTCCAACGACTACAATAGCCTCTAGCCGTTCTACAACCCCTAGGGGTGAACCTCATGAAATCTCTAACTTGGAACGAGAAAAGCAGTCTGATAAACAGCCGAGAACAAATCAGGCCCAAGAGGGGTTCCATCAAGACAAGGGGAAAGTGGAAACTGAGTGCTGTTCTCTTTCTACTACACGAACTCCATCAGCATCCAGCTCTTCGCCTTATATTCCAACTACACAACTGAGGCAGCATCAAGCAGATGTATGGTCTTCAGAATTTATGGAATCTGGAAGACATATTGGGGACAGAGGAGCAAGCAGGGGAAAATGATAAGTGTCTCTTAGATAAACACTTTAGATATTTGATTGTATGACTTTCATTATATTAATGATTAGATTCCACGAGAGTGTATTAATTGTCTATGACCAAGAGAAGCAGTTTGCTGCTCCATCTCCATTATACCTTCTTCTTTGTATATAATACAATGAGAAGCAATTTAATCCTTCCAAGTTTTACCTTTACTCGTTCAATGAAAGGTTCTCATCCGCCCTGTTATATACGCTTTTATCCAACTCTTAAAAACAGATCTGTGTAGAAGGGAAGCTCTTGGCAAGCATCTTCTTATTATTATTTGTTTCCATTCATACAAAGTCACTTCTGTTGGGTTCCTTCAATTTAGCTCTGGCATCATCAAGATCAGTCCACTTGTGCAACACTGCTTCCAGCTACCTGTTCAGGTAAAAAAAGACTTCCTCCTCTTTTCCTGCTCTTCCTATATGATTACATATTCTGAGATTATGAATCGAGTAGTTAGGCCCTGTGCGATTCAACTTATCAAACATTGTTTTCAAATCAGATCAGATTTATTCAAATCAATTCATATCAGATCAGTTTCATTCAAATCAAATCAGATCAGAATTATTCAAATAACAATCAATAAATCTAGCCTACGTCTAGTTATTGATTCTTCTAAATGCAGTTAATTAATCAATAATTCAATAAATTCAATTCACACCAAATCAAATCTAGTTCATTCAAATGAAATCATATCATATCAGTTCAATTCAAATTTAATAAAAAAAAAAAAAACAGTTCAATCGCGCATGACCTTAGTTTTGAAAAATATTTGGCTACCTTTGCATCCCATAGCCGTAAAATTCTTAAAATGTTAAAATTGGGAAAGCGAAGAGAATACAAGTCCATTTTGTCCAACGTCCCGCATTCCCAAAGAAAAAACAAAATCAGAACGAAAAAACCAGTGGCAATCTCTTGATTTCCAACGAACAACAAGGTCATTCTCAACCAACCCTGATAAAAATTCACCAATTTCCAGCCATTTACGACAAAAACAGAGGGACGCGTATTCGAGTAAATCACCCCAAAAACGCACTTCTTTTTGCAGAAACAAACACACCTCCTTTCCATCTCAACCGTCCATTCCCTGCCACGTCATCGATCCGCTCCTTCTCAATCCAACGGTCCACACCCCTCTCACCAACCCTAGCCCGGCCCGCCCCCTTCCCCCTCCTTTTCCCAGAGGTTTATCTCTTCCTCTTCACCAAAACCAAAATATTATAGAGAGAGAAACAGAACTCTTCACCATCACGCTAGAGAGAGAAACTCCCCCACAACAATTTCTCAGGGTTTTAGCACTCAAAATTTTTAATTAATTAAATTAATTTCCCCCCATTTTTATTTTATTTCATTAATTAATATTATTATTACAAAATTTTTTATAGTGGTTAATATTTATTTATTTCAATTAAATTTAAAAAAAAACGAAAAATTGGATGGACGAGATCTGGGAGAGGGCGGTGGAGACGGCGTTAGACGGCCAAACCGGCGACACGGCAACGACAAAAGCCCTAACCTTAGACGGCGCCGTTAAGTGTTTACACGGCCGTTTACCAGCGCAGAACATTCTAGAGAAGTTTTCGAACCTAGAACACCTGTCGTTGGCGAACATCGGAGTTTCATCGTTGGAGCAATTCCCGAGGCTCCGAAAGCTAGAGAAGTTGGTACTATCCGATAACAGGATATCGGGCGGGTTGGAGTGTTTGGTTGAGGCCGGGTTGGGTGATTCGTTGAGAGATTTGGATTTGTCTAATAATCGGATTCAGTATATTGAGGATCTTGCCCCGTTGGCGGAGTTGAGGCTTGTTTCGCTTGATTTGTATGAGTGTCCTGTTACTCGGGTTAAGGATTATCGGGTTAGGGTTTTCGGGTTGATTAAGAGTTTGAGGTATTTGGATAAGATGGATGTTGAGGAGAACGAGCGCCCCGAGTCTGATGATGAGGAGGAGGACGATGATGATGAGGATGATGATGGCGAAGGCGAAGCCGAGGCGGATGTCGAAGGGGACGGGGAGGAGGAGGAAGAGGAGGAGTTTGTTGAGGATGCGGATGATGATCCTGGGAGTGGAGAGTTGGATGGGGAAGGGGAAGGGGAGGAGAGAGAGAGGGGTGTTGGGTTGAGTAATGGGCATCATGGGAATGGTGGTGGAGGAGGGGATGAGATAGTGGATGTGGATGAGGAGGAGAGCGATGCGGACGAGGAGGAGACGGAGACGAGTGGGAGGAGGGAGAATGGGGTTTATAACGGGGAGGCGAACGGGTTTAGAGTTGAGCCGGTGGTGGAGGATGTGGAAGGGGAAGGGGAAGGGGAAGGGGAGGAGGAAGAGGAGGATGAGAGTGGGGAGGAGATTGATGAGGACGATGGCGAGGATGAGGATGTTGTTGAGGTACATGATGTTGGGGATAGTGATGATGATGATGATGAGGATGGGGAGGGTGATGGGGATGGGGATGGGGAGGAGTCTGAGGAGGATGATGAGGACGAGGACGATGAGGATGAGGTTGAGGAGGTGGATAATGATGATGCTGAGGTGGCTGAGCCGGAGAGTACTGGGAGATTGGTGAGTACTGATGGGGAGATTGATGGGCATGAACAAGGGGAGGATGATGAGGACGATATTGGGGAGACGGGTGAGGATGAGGCTGGTGTTGAGGATGATGGGGAGTCTGAGGATGATGATGAGGATGGGGAGGATGATGATGATGATGGAGAGGATGAGGTATAATTTTTCGAGAATGTTAGGGTTTCTGATTTGTATTTCAGTGTGCCTGATGTTATGAGTGTTTTTGTGTCAGATGTGGTTTAAGCTTATTTCGTTCATATGCTGCATGTGTTGTAGAATTTGTTGTGTATGATGATGTCTGTAGTTGTGTGGAATTGGTAGTCTAAGCTGGAAGGTAGGTTAGATTTCATAGCTTTTGTGGCTCTTGATTGAAATTGGCTGACAGCGTTAAGAGTGTCTTTTGTGGATGGGAATGCGAAGAAACAAAGCTTACTGGAATTTGTGATACTTGTTTACTCTGTATTTCACTCAGTGTTGTTGTTATCATGAATTTTGGGGAGTGAGGCAAGATCACTTGTTGTTTAAGTTTTTCTTTGAAGGTTGTTACGCTGTTGATTCCCGTGAAATGATTTAGAGAGTTGGATTCAGTGGTGCGAAGTTTTAGATTGGGTTTTGTATTTCTGTGCTTTGTTCTGTTTTCATCTGTCTTATCTCTGATTTGCATCTTTTACTGTTTAGTTGATGAGTTTTAGAGTAAGAAAAATTGTCGCAGTCAGTGGAGTCTCTAATGACTTGTTGTGCCTTAATGGACTGTTACTTTGATCGATGACTTGGTGTCAGTTCTACCATGGCTTCAGTTTTGCTGTTGACCTTTTTTCGGAATTCTTTATGTACCTGGGATTTTTGTTGCTGAATGTATTTTTATGCTTCTGTTATCGTTGTCCATTGCAAACATTGTGGAGATCTTGGGGTTGATTTAAAGATCTATTTATAAGGACAATTTAACATGGTTAAATTCAGCTTGAATTGACAATTGCATGGAAGAGATTCGTTTATTTAAAGAGAATCCACTCTGGTTGAATGAACTGAGGAAGTTTTTGTTCTAGTCTTGATTTGTATTGAAACTGATTTTCGATGATGTTTTGAGTTTATCTTATGCCACAATATTTGTTGGAACCAAGCAATGTTGTTCTAGTTTAGGATTTATAGCCTTGCTGATTGTTAATGTTTGCTGGACTTGGGTCTTGGTCAAGCTTTTGGTATGCTGTTGAAAATTCTAAACCAGCACTTTCCCTTGAGGAGCTTTTTCTATGAAGTTGTTATTATCTTCTTTTTCATGCGTGTATCTTGTTGTTCAGCTTTTTGTCTCGTTATTTCTGTATATGCTCTCATTCTTTTCCTTGTTTTCTTCTGTTTTTCAAAAAAATAAAAAAATTTGGGTGTTTTTCGTGGTTGGGTGTGGTGGTGGGTGGTGGTGGTCGGGTGGTCTTGGTTGTTGGGGCTGGTGGTGGTTTGTGGTGGTTAGGTGATTGTTGGTAGTGTGGCTGGGTGTTTTTTGGTGTGTCCTACTGTTCTTGTAGGTGTTTTCATGTCTTGCCTGTTGACTGTATGTGGCTTACTTGTATAGGGGAGCTCTGTCATGGTTCCCACTTCCTTGAAATATCTTCTTTATGAATTTGTATGGAGTATATGTTGTTCTGATCTGTTCTTTATGAAGTTATATGGAGTATATGTTGTTCTCTGCTAATGACCTTTGTGCGGTGTGTGGCAGGAGGAAGATGGTGAAGAAGGCTACTTGGTTCAACGGGTCAGACAGTCTACAGATGATGCAGAGGACAGTGATATGGAGCCTGGAATTGACGCAGATGATGATGGTGAAGGGGAAGGGGAGGAGGAAATCGATGCAGATGACGATGATCTTGGGGAAGGGCAAGTCATGGCTCCCTCCACATCTCAACCAAAGAGAAAGAGAGACGATGCTGGTGTTGATGACGATGAGGAAGACGATGATGGGGAGGTGGATCGGCCGTCGTCGTCGAAGAAGCATCACTGAGTAGTAGAGGTTGCTGCTGTGTTGTTTCATGGTGGCTCAGCTCTATATATATAATCTCTGATTGGTAATGGTAATGGTAATGGTAATGGTAGAGGCAGACACTTGAGAGAGAGGTTTTTGGCTATTTTTCGTTGAACAGTTCAAGAAATTAGGAGGGAAAACTGTCCCTATGATTGATGATGACGATGGGGTTTCAAATGTTGTTCAAAAAGTGGTTAGTCATGGTTTTGGCTCCCTCTCTTCTACTGAGTATCAAAGTAGCCGTTAGTCTTAATATTTGAATGACAGTTAAAAATATTGAAGGGTTCATTGTCCTTGTGATTTTCCCTCCCAAAAGTTGGTACATATTTATTTAAAAAAAGGGTGGGAAATTGTTGTTAGTGTGTTTAGGAAGAAACATCCAGTATTCCCTCTTTGTTGCCTGCCCTGTAGGGGTGAGCATGAACGGGTACCCGCTCCAAAATCATGGATTCGAACTCGGACCCGTTTCTAACGGGTCCTAAAAATTAGGACCCTTACCCGGACCCGTTGACAACGGGTCTTAGAAATTAGGACCCGGACCTAGACCCGTTAATAGTCACAATGGGTAGCGGGTATCCGTTTAATTTTAAGCTAACTTAAAGGTAACCATGCAAATGCAATGATTCATTAAGTTTAGACAAACTTTGAGGCCCAAGTACTAGAAGAGTCAAGCAAAAGTGTATATTTATAAGTGAAGGGTTTGTCCATTCTTTCCTCCATAACCAATGTGGGACAAATTTTTTTTTTTTTCCA
>JBBYHQ010000007.1:4958529-4984357 GCA_038382645.1 Spergularia azorica | reverse complement strand
TCCTAATAATTAGTTAGTGTTTTCAATTAATTAGGATATTTGTTAGTAAGTGGCTAATGGGTTTGTACGTGGGATGTGGTTGCTTAGCTTTAGGATGTTAGTAGTTAGTAGGTAGTTGTTATTTGTAAGCCTATATATGAGGCCTAATTATGTTGAGATTAATTTGAGTTAGTTTTACGGTAAACTTCTCCATGGTTTTCTCTCGTTCTTTTACTCCCCTCTAATATTCTACAAATTGTTGGTTCTCTCCTCAGTCCCACCACTGCTGTTGCTATGCGTTCTCGATTTACCGCTGTCTGCTTGTTGTAATGAGTTACCTAAATTGGATCTTCATCGTAATTAATTAGTACCGCATGTCAAAGTGTGTTCAATACGCACGCTTTGTACGGGGTGTCACCGTGTCAAAGTGTTTGAAGTTTATTTGGTTCCGGCCTAAATAAAGCTGATAGTTAGTTGCTCCGGGTACGGGTGGAGCAATCATGACATCTAGGGCTGTTTTTGCAAGTAATTTGTCGGCTTATTTTCAAGTTCTTCGTGCCCCAATTTTGAACTGATCAACATTTTCTGTTTGTGTATGTTTATAGGGATTAGCAATTAAACGGGATAGGAAACATGTCGTTTTTTTTAATTTATTCAGATGGTTAATGCCAGTGAATCAGTAATTCGATGAACGATTATGTCAAATATGTTGAAAATGTGAAGCCTAATTACTAAACCAATGTAAACCACTACAACTAGTACGTCTAGCCGTCATCATGACCATTTTTTTTTATTTTTTTTGGTATAAATAAAAAGAGAGGAAACATATAATAGGTCTAAATCATAAAGAACATCATTTCAGTATTTCTAAATCCCTAACCAGAGAAAAGATTATGTGACATTTTTTACCAAGGAAAAGATTCTGTAACATTATTTTACTACGGCAAACTAAATATACATGTTTATGAAGTATCCAAAAACAAAACGATCCTTACCGAGAAAATAAAGTGTTTTGAGAAAGAAAATATGTGAGTATATACAGCTTGTTCATTAATTATTATGGTAAGAATATAAATTAATATTAATAAACCTTTTTTATAGTCACTAGTTTAAGTAACGATGCCCATGCATGAGGAACGTAGTAAGTATATATAAATAGAGGTATCAGCTCATTTTACGATCAATGTGATTCTAGAATAACCGCCGGTCACCGCCGGTTACACTAAATTTAACCATGGTTAAATTTTAAATTAAGTTAAATATATTTGATAATAGAACTACATCAACAAATTAGTTTGGTGCAACTGGTCTGCGTATGCAATTTCAATCAAAAGAGTAGGGTTCAAATCCTCACTATGACATTTTTTCCTCTGTTTTTTTTAAATATCTCTTTTTTACCCTGTTTTCCATTTAATATCTTTGTTTCCTGTTTTCGTTTTTTTTTTTTAGTATATTTTTTTTTATCATTTTTCTTCTAAATATCTTTATTTCCTATTTTGTTTTTTTTTATTCCACAAATTTTTAATATTGTCATATAGTAGCCGTAATTATATTTGCCATTGACACTAATATTAACCATGGTTAAAATTAAAAATTAATACAAAGATGAATTGATGACGAATCGATGTCGGAAGTCGTTTGGCGGTGGAGTCGAGTGAGTGAGAGGGGAAATGTAGAGAGAGAAAGAGACGGCGAGGGGAAATGTAGAGAAAGAGACGGCGAGGGGAAATTGCACTTTTCTTTGTCTGAGGGAAAAATAATTGGTATACAATGGGCCAAGATTTTAACCCAATATTTTAAAATTTATTTTTTAAATTTTTAACTTTTGTGCCAAAAAGTAGAAACAAAAATTCAAATTGAATTTACTACTAACTTCTTAAAAAAAAAAAAACAATTTCAATTTTTGTGAATATATTGAAATTCTGTGAGTTGGTGAGTTTAACATTTACAAAATTTTATTGGTATTACGAAAGTTTATTTTCAATTTTTTACTTTGTGTTGTTCAGTTTTGTTAATTTAATAGTAAAATGAACAACAAATCAAGTTTACATAATATTACAAATCCAATAAACGACTTATATGAAACTGGACGTGCTTATGAAATTCTTAACCCAATTAATTTCAATCGGAAGCTACTAATGTTTTCAAAGAATGTCCAAAGTAAGGTTTCAGGTTTTGTTCTTAACCAAGTACGAATAGTATAATACGGAGCATGTGATTGAAAAATACAAAAACTATGTTCCAAATGCAAAAACAAATTCAACCACCTCTATAAACAACTGGATGTACAAAGATCTCAATCAAATGGTACATACAACAACATCTTTACCCAATGCCTTAAAGGCTCCCGCCATAAGGGGGGTAAGGAGGGATTAGTCTGCGATGATGAGGTAGATTACAACAAGTGGAATGATTTAAGGTGGCATAACAAACTTATTTTAAATTTATGCGGTATGATTTAAGGTGGCAACTCCATATTAATCCCGAGTCTGATGGTGAGGTAGATTATAACATGTGGTATGATTTAAGGTGGCATAACAAACCAATTTTAAATTTATGCGGTATAATTTAAGGTGGCAACTCCATATTAATCCTGAGTCTGATGGTGAGGTATATTACAACATGTGGTATATAAGCTACGATTCAAGTTGAGATTATCGATAGTCGACTCCTTAGGTGGGGCAAGCCCCCATGGCATATCCCCGCAATTTAATATGTATGTATTATGGATGGAGTATCGCTTAAAGAGAGACAAAATGTTTGTTCATTAGTTTAAAGGGAGTATTGGTTGTGATGTACAATACTTGATTTAGGAACATCCATCTTCTTTATATGTGTGAAACTTTATGAAATAAAAAAGTCACTGTCAAAACCATTCAAACCTCACAACGGATTATTTATTCATTATACTAATAATACTAATACTCGTGTGGTGGTGCGTTAAATCAACAACAAAGATTAAATTAAATTCACAAATTTATGACATATAACTCGAATGGTTGTACTTTAATTACCACAATTAATAAGCATCTATAGTTCCAGTTTGTTAATAAGTAAAAAGTAAACAAAAAAGACAAAAAAAAAATGAAAAGTGTAATTGATTAGGCACCAAAATTAATTAAAACCATTCCTTTCAAAAAAAAAAAAATTAATTAAAACCATAACTTCAGAAAAACAAACACCAAAGGGAGTCGAACACGTGACCTTTGCTATCTTAAGTTTCTTTTTAACCAATTGCTCTATGCTTTCTTTCTGCTACTTTGTATAACAAATTAAACCTTATACGCTACTACAGTATACATTTAAAAAAAAAAAAGAAAAATAATCTTCAACCTTTGTTCGCCGCAGCCCCCACCCCTACCGGACTATTAATTAGCAAATCGACATTGGAAATGACTTTGGCGAAAATGGGGTGGCCATCGGCGGACGGTTGGGCCGGGGAGTAGGACACGATGACAAGGTTGATATGAAAGACGGCGATGACGACGATAAGACAGCCGTTGATGATAAAGTCGGTCATGATGACGACTGTTTAATAAAGGCGGTGGGAGATCGTCGATGACGTGGGAGGGGCTGCTGCCTGCTGGTGGCCGGTACGGTGGGTAAAGGTTCATCCAATTTTTGATTATTGATGATGAAATTGATTATATTGATCGATGAAGCCATGACAAATTCTGAGGTAACAAGTTGGTTGAATGAAACATTATACAGGAAATAATAAAAGACATAATTAAACACTAAATAATTTATTAGGGTGTGATTAGATGTGGTGAGGGTGTATAGTAATAAAAATAATTAACCATGGTTAACAAATTTGTACGGTGTAGATGACTTCTTACACAACCAAGGGTCAAGATCTAATACTTTAGAGTAACCGGCGATAATCGGCGGTTATTCTAGAATTTTTGATACTTGGTCCCATTATTAAATATGTTCTATTGTGTCGATTACATCACTCATCCATTTTTTTTTTATAAAAGGTAAGCGGTATCAAAGAAAAGCAATTAGGTGCCCCTACTGCCAGGGTTGCACCCAATGCCGGTGGGACGAAAAGAAAATAAAAGAAAAAAAAAAAAGTTGAGCCGAAACCAATGACTCGGACTACAAACTAGAAGAGAGGACGGACCAGCAGAGCCCAAAGAAGGGCGAAAGGGTAAGCAACTGGACCGACCAACCTCCCAACTAAGATCCAAGACACCGATGAAGAGGCCCAACCCAAGCCCGACAACAACAAAACCTCTAAGGAAAAAGAAACTAGACCAAAGTTAAGGCCCAAAAAACCCTAACGAGGCCCAAAAATGAAAAAAACCCCAATACCTACTACTCCTAGACGCTAGAGCAGAGCCGCCGCCGCCAAGTCTTCAAAAGTTGTCGCCGGGGTCGACACGAAACCGCCGCAACCGCATGAACACCAACGGACGTTCTCACGATCCCGTCAAAATTTTGCAGCGGAATAAAGGTAGCCCTCAACAGCCATAAGGTGACGGAGAACAACTTTGTCTTCGTCGAAGAGTGCAAGCAGCCCCAGGGACATAATCGGATTAATTGTAAATCAGAAGTGGAAGATGAAAGAACGTTGAGGAAACCCTCAAACCCGTGAAAAAATGACAAAAGAAGAAGTTTCACAAAATAAAAAACTTCCAGATCCCAAACAAGAGAAAAGGGAATAAGGGATCTAAAAAACCATGGAGAAAAAAAGTGGAACAAAACAAGATCTATTCCAATGATGGAGTAAATCAACCAAAGAGAAAAGGTCAATCAAAAAATAAAACAAAGAAAAATCACAAATCAAAGCGAACATCGCAAATCGAAAAGGAAAAAAAAAAACCATAGAGATGAGAACTTAGAGATCCCACCGCGATCATTTCATCTCCTTGATGCTCTTAGTCAAGAACCGCCGCTTGCTCGACGACGTTTCTCCTTCATAGAGAAAGTCATGGGAAGACAGGATTGCATGAGGGAGAGGCCAGGAGAAAGAGGGAGCATGTATCCATGGATGATCTTGAATCCCTGTTATTGGAGTTCTTTGGGGTGGGTTCTGGAGAGAAGTGCGAGCTTCTCTCTCTAACCCTTATTTTCTGTGATTGATACTATCCACCCTTCGTTTGTTGTTCGTTTGTTGTTCCAAACTCAGCCAGAGTCTATTAGGTCTAAACAATAATGTACTACACTTGTAGTTGAAGTGTTTATGTCTTGTTTAACCTTGCAAAAATCCTCTGTTTTCATATTTAGGTATCGAAATTGCATGCATGCACAGAGTTATAGGCTTCAATCTGTTTCGTCATTTGGTCACGTCTTTGATGTTCATTTCAATGTTTCAATATGTAAAATGGTTGTACAAAATGCATATCAAAATCAACTTTCCTTTTATTTATGTCGAGAACTCGTCTTTTGTTTACGTTTGTGGATCAGTCAATGTTTTCCGGCAAACATACACTATGATCCCTCAAATTGTAACCCTATATTTTTTTCTCTTTCATAAAGTTCGAGCAAAGTGGAACATAGGTAGTAAAAGTGTTATTAGAAGGTTTGAAGGGCCGTTTTAGTCGTTACCCATCACAAAACACGAAAACAATTAAAACTTCTGAAAATTGTGAAGTTGTGAGGCAATTTTGTTGACAATTACCCTCATATATTCAATATGTATCAATATACAAGGGTACTTCGGTGATTACATAAACACATGCAAAATATAATTTACATTACATTTTATCAATATGTTTTGTAGTAATAAAACTTAGTTTTTATACTTTGTTTTTGTTAATTCCTAGTTGAATCATTTATCGCTACGCTACGTACGTACATATGTGTCGTGATATGCTATATAACAATACGCTACGTGTATGAACGTTGTCCAGAAATTTATGCCTCTGGCGACGGCAAGAATCCTTCTTGCTTAACGATTTTGGGCAATTTAATACTACAAGAGGTTTTTTTAGGCCAATTTAATTCTAGTATATTTGAAGTTATTTAAAATTTACGTCTCACACCCTAAATGAAATAATAAGAATAATAATTATTAAATCTCACTAAGAACTTGAAGTTTATAGATGATAGATTTCCCAATTCATACAAAGTTGTGGCGTTGTCGTAGTGGTAACAGGAAAAGAGTATGCAGAAAAGTAGCCTACACCCAGGTTCGAATCTTGTTGATGACGACTTTTGCTAATTATGTGTACTTTCTAATACACTAATTAACCGATGCACTAACTCCAATTGTTATTAATTCACGTACTACAAATTGTTTATATTCTGAGCTGAGGGGGTTCATTTGAACCTCTTGAACCCTCTGGCTCCGCAAATGCATAGACTGCATGATGTTGCATTGAGATGAACATGTAGGTGAATCTAGTAATTAATTTAGTATTTGACGATTAACAAGATACTATTGAAGATGTTTGTGCGCAGAGTTGAAAAAGATAACGTAGGTGCCTATGTGGTACGGATCGAGAGATCAAGAACACGCTGATGCAAGGTTAAAATTATGTCATTTCCCAACGTTGTGGTTATTTTGTGACCTTATTCTGTTGATTTCCATAATTTGAGTCTCAACCATGGATTAGTTTTATAAGAATAATTATATGTTGTGTTGTTGTTCGTAATTCAGGAAAGTCATAATGTCGGAGAAATCTGTAGCATAAAAAATTCCGCGAAGAAAACAACATGCATAATCTCTATATTACCAGAAATTATCTTGTATAAACTTTTAATTTTGACGTTTGTATTATTAAAGGTATACTTTAGCAGCCCGTGCAATTGTGCATGGGTATTAAACTAGCATATACTGATAGGCAAACTCACTTCAGCAATGACATCAACGCTGATGTCAGCGCCACCTCATTAGAGGTTGGAGTGTGAGGGCTTGAACGTGTAACCTCAGGTGATACAATTGTAACACTTCAACCACCAAAGAAATTGATTTTTTTGATACTTTTATCAACAAGGTTTTTTATAAAAGGATTTGAGGTTTTAGGAGATAATTTTGGAAACAATTTTGGACGAGGTTTAGTGAGTCACATCAAATCATTTATTTTTGGAGATAATTTAGTAAGTAATAAGTATAGGCACAATATATTAGGAAACAAGTTTTGGAATATGATACTTGATTGATTAATTATAAAAAGAAAGGCCATAAATAATCCGTGATAGCGAGCCTTAATTTAAGGACCTCCCTAAATGCGTTATACGTAAAAGATATGTTGATGTGGATTAAATCTTCAATTATGTTACAAATGGATGTGTTAGTGAGATATTATATAAAAAAAATTATAATTACAGTATGTATTACCATATGAAGATTCTATCGATAAATTTCGTTTTCTTTTAAAGAAGCCTAAACTTAATTTTTAAATTCGATACTTTTGTATCTTTCAACACATCTTGGGTTTGTTTAACTCAATATACGGGTCAACTGGTAGGATCAGAGTTAAATTAAAAAGTGTGCTAAAAAATAGTCGGAATTGATATGAATTACAGTTCACAAAAACAGGACCCAAAAATAGCGGGTCACGGGTCATAAATTGTAATTCATACATAAACGTAAAGTACTAAAATAAAATCGCTATACTTATTGAATTTTTTCATTGAATCGGACATAACTTCTCTAAGATGATACTAAATTAAACATTTTTAATGTACAATGAAAAAGAGCTACTCGTATAATTTTGCACGGGTCAACGAGTAGTATGTAATATAAGGAAAAGTAAAATAAAGACTAACATTATTTACATACAACATATACAAACAGGTCGTGCGGAGTACGAGAAGCTTTTTAGGTATATACAAAATCCACATGATTTTACATGTTCATCATCGGTTGAGCGAAGCTTATTTTGCCACTTTGCATGAGTGGCCATGTGCGATTGGACTGCATTTTTCTGATCTGATTTGATTTGATTTGAATTGAACTGATTTGATTTGATTTGATTTGAATAAACTTGATTTGATTTGATCTGAACTGAATTAATTGATAAATTAACTGGAATAAGACGAATTAATAACTAGAAATAGACTAGATGCATTGATTGTTATTTGGATAATTCTAATCTGATTTGATTTGATTTGAATAAAACTGATTTGATTTGATTTAATCTGATCTGATTTGAAAACACTGTTAAATAATAAGTTGATTCGCAAAGGGCCTTAGAACTATACTATTTTCCTTTCCTATTAGGATCCCTCGATTTAAGATATTGGTTCCTAGTCATCGTAACTTTCAGCAATAAAACCTGGCAAGCACTAAAATAATAAGTTAAAAAGTAGTTCATATTCCAACTACGTGCGCTATTATCAATCAAAATAAACCAAATAGAACGGTCACATAAATTCATTAGTAAAATAGTAATATTTCTTTCGTCTTCAAATTTTTTATGCTACAAATATAAACAGATTCTGTTATCATTTACGATGTATTTTGGTTCAAAGAACCCATACAATAATGAAATTTTGACAATGAATGAAACGTTTGTATCACGATGAATTCCTTTTGGTACACCATATTATTCATCTTTCGGTGGACATGGAAGAGGGTGTACACAAGTCTAGTATATGTGATTCCACGTAACTTTGACGTATTAGATATTACTGACATGATCATGCATAATTCTGAAAAGAAAAGTGAATTCAATAATTTCACTTTTTTTAACCACTAATTTAAAACACAATAGTTGCCCCTATAGAAGTTTCAAAATTATGCTCTTAAAAAATGAAGCCATTATAAGTAGGATATTTGTTGTCTAACTCTAAACATTTTGCTGGAATGAATTGAATTGTTGCCCACCTATAGTAGATGAGCAATTGTAACCGTTTTACGCCCCAAAAAAAGGGTATGCATAAATCCACGCGATGAATTAACTGATCCACGCTCTTTTATGCCTAACAAGTCATAAACCCCCGCGAGTTAATGAATTTCCATGCACAAAAAAGCGTGGATTAGTTGACTCTAACGTAGCGTTATCATTACCAAAAAAAAATTAAACTTTGTTCTATTTTCTTCTAATTTGTGGGAACTTTGGATTTTTGTTTTTTATTTTTTATTTTTTTGGAAAATAGATACTCGTATAAAAAGTCCGGAACAAATACCCTGTTGGACTGACTAGTAGTTGTAGTTGTGTCTCGTAAACAAATCTGATAAAAGTCAAAACAAAAACATCAGAAGTACACTCCAACTCAACTACACCACCTCCTTTATTATCGCTTCTCACTTCATCATCGTCATCATCATCATCTTCAATTTGATCATCGTCATTTCGAACTAACTCTCACAATTCAAAACTTGTTCTTCACGCTCCTCTAAACAGCAACAATGGCGGATAAACTCACTTCTCTGCGATCTTTGATGGCTTCTCACTCACCTCCTCTTCACGCTCTAGTTGTCCCCTCTGAAGATTATCATCAGGTTCACTTTAAAATCCCATCTTTTTTTTAATTGTTTTTATTCATTGTGATAAAAGTTTGGTGGGTTTTTATTATTATGATTGATTTTATTTAGAGTGATTGAATAATAATTGATTGATTGTTTTGTAGAGTGAGTATGTGTCTGATCGTGATAAAAGACGCGAATTTATTTCTGGGTTTTCTGGGAGTGCTGGTATGTTTTTTTCTCATCATTTAATTTTGCTTTGTTTATAATTTTTTTGCTTTTATTTTGTTGTTTTTACTCATAAATTTAGTTAATTTAGCTGCTCTGATTATAGCTCTGATCATGTTGATTATAATTAAGGTTTTTGGTTGTGATCATTCTTATATTGTGTATGAAGAGGTGATTTGTGAATGTGATTTTTGATGAAAAAATTTGATTTGCGTTTATTGTTGTTATTGTGGAACTATTTTGAGGTGGGGGTTTGATCTAAGAGGTGTTATAATCAACATGATCAGTGATGATGTCGGTTTCGGTTTTCTTGTATGGCTTTTGATCATTTGAGCTCCCTCTTCAGATTGTAAACTGTGTCAAATTATGATGCTGTGGTGGTTAGGTGTTTCGTGTGATCGTATATATATGTTCATGTTCTTACACATTGTATTTGATGGTTTGGAAGTATGAAGCAAAGTGAAAATATGGGTCCTTCCTCGAGCATGATATGGACTTTCGAGTAGATGGCGTTATTCATGGAGTACTATTATTGAGGTTTTGTTAAGCTGCTTGAATTGTGTTGCTTGAAGTAAGTTTATTCCGACATCTTTGTCTTATTTGTATTGCAGGTTTGGCTCTTATAACCATGGATGATGCACGGCTTTGGACCGACGGGAGGTACTTTCTGCAGGCAGAGCAACAACTGAGTAATCAGTGGAAACTTATGCGTATGGGGGAAGATCCTGTTGTGGAGATGTGGTTGTCAGATGTGAGTTTGTCGTTGCTTTATATGATGCATGTGAAAGTCTAGGGTGATCTTTTATATTTTCATTTGTCTTTCTACTGCTTTCCATCAATAGTCTATGATTCTGTTCTGATATAGAGGTATTGTGAACTGAAAGATTATTGTGAACTGAAAGATCTGATATATAATTTTACCTATCAAAAAAAAAAAAAAAGACCTGATATATGTTTATTGGAGCATATGACGTTGTCTGAATTGTATACTCCGTATTTCCGAAGGAGTGTTTTGAAACTGAGTTGAGTCTATCATCTTATCTTGTTGGTAACAGAACTTGCCAGAAGAAGCATCAATTGGTGTTGACACCTGGTGTGTATCAATAGATACTGCAAAAAGATGGCAGCGTGCATTTGAAAAGAAGAGACAAAAGTTGGTGCAGACCTCCACAAACCTTGTTGACCAAGTATGGAAAGACAGACCGACAGCTAAAGTGAATCCAGTTAAGGTCCAAACATCAGAATTTTGTGGTCGATCGGTAGCCGAGAAGTTGCAAGATTTGAGGGACCGACTTGCACAGAAGAAAGCTCATAGCATTGTTGTCACTGCACTTGATGAGGTAGATCTTTCTATCTGTTTTGATATGGGACAACCTCCTTGTGAGGATTGCTATTGTATGCATTTCATCTTGTTCCTGCTATAGCGTAGCCTACATCTGCTCCATGAAATTGTCTCACGTGTATGTTTTCAGGTTGCTTGGTTGTACAATGTCCGTGGTAGTGATGTTTCATATTGTCCAGTTGTTCATGCCTTTGCTGTAGTAACATCTGTTGCCGCTTTCTTCTACGTTGACCAATCAAAAGTATCTCCTGAGGTTAGTATCTACTTTGAAAGGTTTAGTTATCTACTTTTCTTAAGTTCTTGCAAAGGTACTTTGGCAGCTTTTATATAATGAGATTCGGGTTTATTGATCTTGGTGAAATCGATGGAAACATGTATTAGAAAAGAATGCATTTTGGACAATAATTCTTGTGTATCTAAATAAGCAAAACCTACTTAGGACGAATAAAAAATCGAAACTGCTCTTATGGCTATGAATGTATCACTAGTTATTAGTTAAGGAGGCTTATTTGGATATTAGTACACCACCAAGGACAATTGAGCCAAGGAGAAAAACTTGAAGTATCAGTAAGCTCAAGATTATGTAAAAGTTTGAGACGAGTTCATTTGAAGGTCCTATGTATCAATGCATGTTATTTTAGTTTAAAATATAGGAAAAATGTATGTAGTTGTCATTATGTTTGAACCCCACAAATACTTGTCATGAAACAGCAGCAGAACTCTCACATATAAGCCCATTCTTGTCATCTAATAGCCCAAAGTTGTCACCTAATAAAGAATTTCATCCATTTAAATCCATGGCTATCTAAATTTCATGTGAGCGATGTGCCAATGTTAACTTATTGGAAACTTTATGTCACTGATAAGCTGTTTCATAAAACGCGATGCTTGAAATGGGTTCATGCAAACATGTACATTTCCCATATCTACAAGCCAACTAGTGGTGAAAAGATAAGTATAACGTTCTGGAATCTGGAGTGTCTAAAACAAGTAGTGAAAAGCTAAATATATATCAAAGGTGCACTTTGCCCATAATGTAATATCTTAAGCCATGATTTTATTGATATATGATGAGGTCTTACTAGTGTTTAAAACTCTTGATAGAACTAATCATATCAGCCTTTGCACTTCCCCCATAAGCTAAGAACTTCATATGTCAAAAGTGAGGCCAAAATCGTGCTGGAAGGACGTATGTTGGTTTATGGGACCCTGGCACAGCCTGATGATCCGCTATGGTAATTATTTCTTGATAAAATTGGCCTGGGTGTTACACCTAAGAAAGATCTGATGTAAATATTATCTCATTTCTGAAATATATCTTCTGTTCTGTTTAAGTTATTAATTTGGTAACTGTTTATCCACCTATAGTTTCATCATGAGTAACTTGGATTCACCTTGTTTTCCCAGGTGCATTCGTACATGAGGGAGAACAAAATTGATGTCCGGGACTATGCCGCAGTCAGCTCCGATGTTGACTTGCTGGCATCCAAACAGCTCAATTCTTCCTTGTCATCTGTGAAGCATGTTAGCTCAGTCGATTCTGGCTCAACTGCTAATGGTATAAATGGAGAGCATAACCTCATATGGATGGACCCTGTATCATGTTGCTATGCTTTATATTCAAAGCTTAACTCTGCTCATGTTTCTTTACAACCATCTCCCCTGGCCCTTGCAAAAGCTTTGAAGGTAACATATCTGACTTATTCAGCCCCTGAATTTTATATTGGTATAGAATATGTTATATTATTTATTTATTTATGTTATAGATGTAAATAAGTGTGCATAAATTGTTTACAGCGTCTCTTTTTTTTAGGGGGGAAAAATAGTTTCTCGCTGTTGATGTCTGATTGGGTATATATATCATATAAGAGCCAGTAAGTTTGTAGGGTGCTCACCAGGAAGATAAGCTGGACTCATTTGCAGTCTAGTTGGTAAGAATGACATGAGCATGAAATAAAATGTGGACATGAGCCGATTTTTTTTTTTTCTTTTAAATGTAGATTTCAGTTAAGCCTTTTTATATATGAGGTACAAACCCCCAGTTACATTTAAATAATTGATCAGATACTATGCATTATCAGTTGTGAATACTGAAATCTGGCTTCCTAATTATGCCTCATTGATTTTAGAATCCTGTTGAAATGGATGGTTTGAGAAAGGCACATGTCCGAGATGGTGCAGCTGTTGTGCAGTTTCTTGTGTGGCTTGATAAGCAGGTAACTTATCTCTCATGTCTCTTGGCTTTCCTACGAATGATATGCTAGCTTTTCGAATCATGTTGGTCATGAATGTATGGTATATACGAGCCATTGTGAGCCCAAGTTTGGATGGCTCAAAGATCAGCTCCTACGTATGAGCTCAAGCTTAAGCTTCAGCGTAACGGTCGTTGAGGCTATACACCTTGATGCTGGTCCTACATCTTTGTGTTTGTGTTAAAAGTAGTGTTCTCAAGGATCTCAAAATTCACATCTTGCAGATGCAAGAACGCTATGGAGCTCCTGGTTATTTCTCTGAGGCTGAGGCAGAAAGGAGACAACCGCCTTTGTAAGTAACTTTATTACCACCAGCGCACGTGATATTTTTGTTCATTCTTTTCTGCAGAGAAATGTTTTCAATTATTATAAGCTTGAAAGTCTCCACTTGAAATATTGGAGCAAAGATTGTACTTGATGATTCTTTTATATCTAATGTAATATGCACCATGATCTTATGACTTTGTAATATATTGGACCAAATGAGGTTGGGTTGGCTCTAGGCGCTGGGTTATTTTGTCATCAAACAGTAGGTGGCTATCTATGTTTCCAGTTAACGGGTACAGTTAACGGGTAAGGGTCAGTTGCAAAGAGCTTCTCCATTATTGCAGGAGAAAAGCTGCGTACTTTATTTCCCCTCTTCCCCCACTTGAGTGGAAACCTCTTGGGAGGTCTTTGTGTAATGATTTATGATGATGTAAATAAATGCAAAAGTAAAACAGAGTGTGGTAAGTCATTAGTTTCTTCGTCATGTCTAATTTCATTTGGGTATGGGTGTGCAATTGCACATAGTTCTGATATGAAGTCATATGTTTCTAATTTCTAAATAGATGTATGTGCTATCTGCGTCATCTATTTTTCCCCTTTTCATTTAGTGACCCAATTTATTAATTTTCTTACTCATCTGGGGAATGTTGCAGGGAAGCACAATTGACGGAGGTGTCTGTAAGTGACAAGCTTGAAGGTTTTCGTGCGTCGAAGGAGGTACATACATGCTACTATTGTACCTCTTTTATGTGTTATGAACTTATGATATGTGGAGGCTGAAGTAATAGCAGTTCTAGAAGACAGCCATGTTGAATCGAATAATAGAACAATCATTTATAATGGTCGAAAGTATGGAAACCTTCACATAACGTCTAATCCCAACAGCTTCACTTGCTTCCGTGCGAGTTGCAATTTAGTATGAGTAACATAGGCGTCCATGGTCTCGATGTGAGCATGTGACATTGTGATAGAGGGAATTTGAACTCCAGTCTAACACTTTAAAAATCTAACATTTTTAATTCACTTATCCTAGCTATTCTGACATTATTTTGTAAAAGAAATCAACATATTGGGCCTGTGCAATGAGTTCTTCTAACAGTTGACTTTGTTCATTGAACTGAAAAAAGTAAAACCTGCTGATTAATGTGCTCTTTTGGAATATGGACATTGTTCTAACATATTGTTTCTTCAGCATTTTAAGGGGCTGAGTTTTCCTACCATTTCATCTGTTGGTTCCAATGCGGCTATTATCCATTATAAACCAGAGCCTGAAACTTGTGCTGAGATGGATCCCAATAGAATCTACCTATTTGATTCAGGAGCACAGGTACATGAATCATCTTTTTAAGCAACTCTTCTCTATATTATTTCATGATGGCCGTCATCTTATAATTTTTCTTTTTTCACTTGCCTGGGTGGTCTCTAAAAGTATCAAGATGGCACAACTGATATAACACGGACTGTACATTTCGGGCAGCCTTCTGCTCATGAGAAATCATGCTATACAGGGGTAAGATCCTATCTTCCGCACTTTTATTTCTTGTTTGAGGATATGTTTGAGGATATGTGGGAGCCTAATTGGTAAAGCTTTACCCCTCGAACATTAACAAGTCTTTACTTGTTTGATAGACCCCTGAACATTAACAAGTCTTTACTTGTTTGATAGAGTGGCATATCTGGCCCAAGTCATTCTAACACTTTTGCTGTAAATGATATTTGTTTTTTTTGGTAATATTTGACGATTGTTCATGTTCAAAAGGTGTGGTAATGCTTTGCTGTTATTGTGTATTAGTCTTCAGTCAACCCCCTAACTCATAGATATGTAGAGTGGATTAGTGGTCAGGATCCTTAACTGCTACAAGCCTACAACTAGCAAGATAATTTGTCGAAATGAGATAATACTAAGCTTTGAGATTGCGTATGTATCTTAAAATACAAGAGAAACTGCTGTCACTAGATTGCATATTTCTTGCTTCTTGTGTGAAGTTAATGGTTACTTTCTTGGAATCCATTGTTATTTACTGCATTTCAATATAGGAAAATGCTGTATATCGTTCAAAGACTTGTAATATCTTTTGCATACTCATGTAGTCATGTTTTCATTATGCTACTTTTGGGATTATGTGAATGACTCCAGAGAACAAAACACCCCTTGAGGTTTTTCCTTTTGTGAACTGGAGTGGGGCTGTGGGAAGAAGGGAGGAGGAAAACACAATCTATACTGGAAACCCCAAAAAATAAGCTGGCAACTTGGCAAGAGTGTTTCAAACTTACAGATGCAAGATAATCAAAGACAATGAAAAGGGGCAATGATAAAACAAAATGTAACCCCAAAGTTATCTTGTGGTGGCTCCTAATTTCTTTTCTACTGAAACAATTGATCGGTCTTTGCGATCATTTTGATTGTGAATAGGCTTGATAAGAGGAGGCTATGCATATAGAACCTGTTGTGAATTAGGGTTTCAATTGTGCATCATTGAGCTATAGAAAGGCATTCAGTGAATAGAGACAGCTACAGACCTACAGTAGAGCATTTATTTGATAAACTTGCTTGTAGGAGTTCACTTTCAAGCGGACTGTTGAAACACATATGTCCTGTATTTTCTCCACGGAGGACACATTTTCTTTCCACTTAGCTTCCCTCTCCTTGATTGGGACAATTTCCTTATTTTAGAGTCGCATAGACACGAGATTAATTCTAGTGGTCGGTATCGTATCTATAGCCTATTTTCTTTTCTGTACAACAATGTTCTTTATTGACTACTATGTTAGTTTAAAGAAATAAAACATCCTCTCTGCTTCTATGAGTTTTCATTATTTTCTGTACATCCATGATCTATATGTATTGCAACAACCTGATTTGGATTTTTTCCTGCTTTCCCTATGACCACAGGTTCTCAAGGGGCACATTGCACTCGGCAATGCTCGATTTCCTAAAGGAACAAATGGTACAGCAATCATGTTTTTCTCTCTTCTACTTTTCAAATAATTACTTTATCTGTTATACGAAACTAGCCAGTTTTGATGTGCTGGATGCGGTGCTTATTACCACCCTGGCATTGTTCCTCGGCAAAAAAGCTGGAGTTGCAAAATGAGTGGATGTACTAATTTGTCATTTATATATATTTCAGGTCATTCACTTGACATTCTTGCTCGAGTTCCTTTGTGGAAGAATGGGCTTGATTATCGACATGGTACTGGTCATGGCATAGGGTCTTACCTCAATGTGCATGAAGGTATGTGAAGACATTTACCTCATTCCATCATTTTCTTTAGTTTGTATGTGGTTTGAGTAGGAAGCTTGTGACTTCGTGTAAGCTGTGCAACAAGGGAGTAACTAGGTTGACTTTAACGTGTTATGGCATGAAGATTTCTTCAAGTCTTCCAGCTTTCCCATATGAAGCTCTTTAAGTTCATAAGAGATTTTTATTGTGTTTGAACAGGCCCTCATTTGATTAGCTTCAGACCCCAGGCTCGGAATGTTCCACTGCAGGCCACAATGACAGTAACGGATGGTTAGTATATGATTTCTATATTTTGTTTCACTGCACGCTTTCATCATCCTTTGTATATATTTATGAGCATCAATAGTTTAAGGACTTGGCTGGCTGCTTATTTGTTTCTTAAGTTCCTTTATATTTATTTTTGGATGGACGGAAGGCTCAGAGTGTGTTGTATTAACATGATTTAAGAAATGCTGATCTTAAAATCTGCAACTTTTTTTTTAATGGCCACTGTAATCTGAAAGCTGATGTTGTTGAGTGTAGTAACTCTAGTATGTCCGGTGTCCCTGGCTGTTCCGTAATTGAAAAGTGCCCTTTGGTGTATTCATCACGTGAGAATTTGGCTACTCAAATAACATTTACTATTGGCATTGATTTTTCTCTCCAGAGCCGGGTTACTATGAGGATGGCAATTTCGGAATAAGATTGGAGAATGTGCTTATTGTTAAGGAGGCAAATACAAGTTTCAACTTTGGTGATAAAGGATACCTTGAATTTGAGCACATCACATGGGTAAGCAATCTTTTCCTAAATTTTTTCTCGGTCCTCTTTGCTTCTGCCTTTCAACTCACGCTGCATTTGAATTTTGATCTCCAAATAATGCATAGTATTGGGTTTTAGAAATGCTGTGATTTTCTTACTGGAGAATCATGTTTACGTTGCTGGCTTGTTCACTAACTTTAAGTTGTCAAAAAATTCAAAATGACTTGGTCTAAGGTCATAGAACTGTTCTTTTACGTGCAAAATAATATGGTTCAGTTACTTAATACTAAGTTCTGCAGTTTAAATGATGATTGTACTACTCTTCATGTATGGCTGTTGGTGATACCCCTGAAATGGTGAGATTCATGATTGATTAGTACCTATAACCTATCTATACCAAGAAGGTTAATCTGTATAGTTGGAAACTGAGTAGTTTGAGAGTGGCTTTTGTGGTGTATAACTGTATCCTTATGATTGGTAGTCTCCTCGGGATCATGAGAGAAGATAATAATCTGTATAAGATAGGATTACATGCATTCTGAGGGCGTGGGTAATTTTTGTAAGCTAGGATGTGTATTGCAAATTATCAGGAAAGGGGGGCGTTTA
The DNA here is from genome assembly GCA_038382645.1 of Spergularia azorica. Lineage (NCBI taxonomy): Eukaryota > Viridiplantae > Streptophyta > Magnoliopsida > Caryophyllales > Caryophyllaceae > Spergularia > Spergularia azorica. The sequence goes on along the minus strand of JBBYHQ010000007.1, from coordinate 4,966,336 downwards.
TTGCCTGTGAAATAAGAAGCGAGTACACAGCCATAATACCTAGTTGTTGGAGACTGGCGACAAGGGTGTGTACTGGTCGGTAAACGTATTGCTAATTATCAGTAAAGAAAGGGTGTTTACTAATTGTGGAGTAAGGAGCTGGTACACAACCATTTATTACTTAGTTAATTGCGACTTTCCTGCAATGTGGTATGTTATCTGTTGCATATTTATATACTTGGTGGTCACTACCAATCACAGCTAGGTAACATTGTAGTCGACAGTCACCCTGTATCGCTTATCATCTTGAAGTCACGCAATTTCAACATCCCTTAGTGATAGAAGCACTCGATGATCTTGGTGATTTGTACATGTTCAGGTGAAAGATGTTAAGATTTTCGAAGTGGTAATTTCTGACTCTATTAATCTTGTTTCAGGCACCATATCAGCACAAGTTGATCGACTTGAAACTTTTGACACCAGAAGAAATAAACTGGGTGAACATGTATCATTCCAAGTGCCGAGAAATTTTGGCACCTTACATGAGTGATGCTGAGATCGCATGGCTGAAGAACGCTACCGAACCCATTAGCACCTAAGCAGCTTGAATTGTCACTGTGACTATCTTAGACTCCATTACCACATTGTTTTGACATAGCTCTCCCACATTTCCCAAATTATTGTTGTACCTATTTATGTTTTCTCCTTGTTTCCGTCCATAAGAAGCTTGTAATTTCGGAGAAAACATTCACCATCTTTTATAGTCATAAACTTCAATAAAAATATCGGTGGCTTTAATTTGATCTTGTTCTTGTTTTCCCCTCGGAAAAAATATAACACAAATACACCGTACCATATATGATCTTTTCATTAACGTCGAGAATTCTGCTTGCTTGTGTGCTTCTAATGTGAAAACCCATGTTTGGCCAAAAACGTTGGATTTTGATGTAAAACTTTGTTTTGGGGGGGACAACAAGTTTAAAGGAGCTTGAACAATAATTGAACATCGCTACACAACGTGGACCTGTAAGACATTTGATTAAATGAGTTAATACTATTACTACGGAGTATTAGCTTGAAGAAGTTGTTGAATTAAGTATTCAAACTTTAACTATCTTCATAAATATTGTTAACACGAACATGACACGAAAATACAATATTTGTGAACAACGCATTGCCCTTAGGAGTTAGGATGTCTAAGTCTCTCACAAGTAAAGTACTTTGAAAATGAAATATTACATTTATGCATGTTACGTATGTACAAAATCGTAATGTGTAATTCTTTGGTTAATTAGGATGTGCTTGGCATCAGAAGATGCCAAGACGGTATCTCCTCACAACATGCAATTTTTAGCAACTTGTAATAATGCACAATAAGAAGAACCGCCCTCGTTTAAGAGCATCTCCAATGCTTTGTAGTTTAGCTTTGTGGGCAGATGACATCAGCAGCTCATTGTTTTTCTTTTCCCTCTTGTAGCCTGGCAAACAACTTAGCTCTACCAAGCAACATTGCTTGGGAATTTAGAAAAATAAAAAAATTGATAAAAATTGGGAAAAATACTTTTCTTTACATTTTTAATTATTTTTTCATGTAGAAATAAAAATAAAATAATTTCTTGAAACTACATTGGTTGTAGTTTGGCATTGCACAAGAATATGTGTAGTTTGGTTTGCTTGCTTATTTACTCTCTCTCTCCTACGCGGATCCTATTTGGCAATTGCAAACTACAATGCTTGTAGTTTAGCATTGGAGATGCTCTAAGGCTAAAATTGCACTCATTTTTAGCTCATTTACGCTATTCCTTAGCCCAAATCCCTCTATGTCTACAATAACATAATTCACCATTTTCTCAATCTCTTCGTTTCTAACTAGCTCCTTGCAAGGGTTTACCCTCGGTCGAATCGCAATCCCGAGGTCTTCCACTAACATAGTCGCGTTCATTTTTTGCTTTGCATAGAGCGGCCAAGCGATCATAGGCACACCATTGGCAATACTCTCCAACACCGAGTTCCACCCGCAATGACTAATAAACCCTCCAATCGATCTATGTTGTAGGATTGCCTCTTGTGAAACCCACTCTGAAATTACAACACCGATTTCACGGGTTCGATCCAAGAACCCATTGGGTAGACACTTTGATATTGACTCATCCACATTATTTATAGACTTGAACAAAGAACCAGCTCCATCATTCTCTATAGGAGGCCGAATTAGCCAAATAAACCTCTGCTTACTCAATTCCAAACCCCAAGCTAACTCGATTGTTTGCCGAAGTGATATAGTCCCACCACTTCCAAACGAGATATATATAACAGACTCGTCAGGTTGAACATCTAACCACTCACTCAGCTCCGATTTTACCACTTGTTTAGGCCTTCTAATCACCGGCCCATTTGGGTAAACCGGTACCTTAACAATCGATTTCATGGAGATATCATCCTTAAATGCCCCAAATGTCCGAGGTTCAAGACTTTCCCAGTTGTTGACCAAAATTCCATCTAAAGTTGTCATGTCCCGTCCTACAAGATCATGGTAGTCCCTACTATTCGGGTCAAATGTGAGACCAAGCAAATCCCCACCCGGAATCGATTCACATCCGGGTATACAAAAGGGCATATTCGGGTCAACCATTTTTTGCATGTAACGTAAGTATACGTTGTAGGCCAAGAACCACGCATTTGAAGCGACGAACACATACTTCAACATACAAAACTCCTTGGCCACAACCTTGATCACGTCGGTTCCGAACTGGTCGACGATCATGGCCGTTGGCTTAACTCTCATGTCAGAGATTGAGGATCGTAGGCTAGGTAGGGTGGTCTTAACCATAACCAATATTCGGGGGATGATTCCGGCTTTTGACTCAAGTTCCACCACTGAGACATCCACAATTGTTGGAAGGCAGATCGAGTTGAAGAGACCGGGTGGCCACAATGATGTGACCGTCCGAAGCAACTCACCCTCGACGTGGTCGGCCTCCGTGGTCACGGCGAAAACCATGACCATGAACTTATGTTGGCTTACAAGGGTCTTGGCTAGCTCGATTATTGGGATTGAATGACCTGATCCTGGAATGGCTAAAAGAGCAACATGGCGCTTTGATTGATTCGCCATAGTGAAATTAGCTAGGAAACTTAGAATTTGGGGAATTATATTTGTATAATAATGTAGAGTTTGAAGAATTAGTGTAACATAAATAAATTTATACGAGTACTATGGTTGTCACTTTGTCACAATCACTAGTTTGCATGCCCGTGTCACGCCCGAGCTATATATTTATATTGTTTATACACGTTTTATAAAAAAAATCTTGCTATATCTTTGTTCTAATAAATTATCATAATGATTCTTTTCCATAAATTATTTAATACTATATTACTCTATAATAATTTATTACCATATCCTAACCGATAATTGCATTTAATGCTATTTTTATGTTCTATCCAATTAATGTATGATAATTTATTACCATATCCTAACCGATAATTGTATTTAATACTATTTTTATGTTTAATCCAATTAATGTATGCCAAGTGTCGTCGTAGGAAAGACTTGGTTTCAGGTTTTAATATATAGTATTAGATATGCAGTGATATGATGTATATTAGGCCTTAACGACCAATATTGTTGTGGACTGGCAAACTGCCCACTCCACAATTAGTGACATGTGTATTGTCCGCTTTGGGCCGAACTGCAAACCCGCACGTTTTTGACAATTAGTTATCTCTTACGCAAAAAAGCTCAAACTAATGGCCAAAGGTGGACAAAAACTTGTAAATCAATGACTCTTTCATTGTTGACCCGGCCCGATTATAACCCGAGCTTAACCGAAATCACATTCAAAATTAACTAACCCGAAGTTCGCCGAACTCGCAATGACCCGATTCGATCATCATTAGAAGCCGAATTCGATAAACTCGTACTATAATGACATGTGACTTAAATTGTCCCAATTAATATGTAGACGCGTAAAGAATTTATTAAAATTATCGAAATAGAAATACATTATAAGTTATGAACAAAATGGAAGGAGTACCAATGTAACTAGCTTGGACACCCAATCATAAATGACATAAAATTAGAATGACAACAGTATCCTTTTGGTGTACATCAATTTCTTCGGTTATGTGGGAACTAGAAAGTACTCCAATTACTACTTGAAGGCAGGTATTTCCTCACAAATCACAATCTTTTGCAACTTGTAATAATGCACAATAAGAAGAACCACCTTCTTTCAAGGCTTTAATTGCACTCATTTTTAGCTCATTCACACTTTTCCTTAGGCGAAATCCCTCAGTATCCACCATGACATAATTCACCATTTTCTCAATCTCTTCCCTTCTCACTAGCTCCTTGATAGGATTTGCCCTCGGGCGAATCGCAATCCCGAGGCGTTCCGCTAACATAGTTGCATTCATGTGTTGCTCTGCATAGAGTGGCCAAGCGATAACAGGCACACCATTGACAATACTCTCCAACACTGAGTTCCACCCGCAATGACTAATAAACCCTCCAATCGATCTATGTTGGAGGACTACCTCTTGTGAGACCCACTTCGAGACTACAAGACCGAGATCACGGGTTCGATCCAAGAACCCATTTGGTAAACACTTTGATATTGACTCATCCACATTATGCACCGACTTGAATAAGGATGCAGAGCTATCATTGTCTATGGGAGGGCGCATCACCCAAATAAACCTTTGCTTACTCAATTCCAATCCGCAAGCTAACTCCATGGTTTGTTGAGTTGATAAAGTCCCACCACTTCCAAACGAGATATATATAACAGATTGGTCAGGTTGAATATCTAACCAGTCAGTCACCTCAGATTTCACAACTTGGTTGGGCCTTCTGATCACCGGCCCAATTGGGTAAACCGGCACCTTAATAATTGATTTCATGGCCATATCATTCTTAAAAGCCTCAAGCGTCCGAGGTTCAAGACTCTCGCATGTGTTAACCAAAATACCATCTGCACCTGTAATGTCACGTCCTATACCAACAAAATCGGCATAATCCTGACTATTCGGCTCGAATGTGAACGGAAGCAAATCCCCACCCGGGATCGATTCACACCCAGGGATATCAAGGGGCTTATTCGGGTCAACTTTTGTCTTCACATAAGGCAAGTATAAGTTGTACGCCAAGAACCATGCATTTGAAGCGATGAACACGTAATTTGACATATCAAACTCCTTAGCCACAACCTTCATCGCCTCGGTCCCGAACTGATCGACAATCATGGCTTTCGGCTTAACCTTCATTTCGGAGATTATGGATCGTAGGCTATGTAAAGTAGCCCTAACCATAGCCAACATTAGGGGGATGACTCCAAAACCTGGCCCAAGCTCTGATTTCGAGACATCCACAACTCCTGGAAGGCACAAGGTGTTGAAGACCCCCGGTGGCCACAATGATGTGGCCTCCCGAAGCAACTCACCCTCGCCTTGGCCGGCCTCTGTGGTCACGGCAAAAATCGTGACCATGAACCCATGTTGGGATACGAGGCGCTTGGCTAACTCGATTATTGGGATCAAATGGCCTAACCCTGGACTGGCTAAGAGAGCAACATGGAGCTTTGATTGTGTCCCCATGGTTAGATTAAACTTTGTGATGAGGAGTATTATCGCCTGCAATCAAAGTAAATACAATTTATGAAATGTAGAATTTGATGAACTAGTATAACAATAACGTAGAAGAATTTATAGACTATGGTAGAATTTATAGAATTTATAACAATAAATGTTGTGACATTTCATATTAGGCCGTAAAAGCCAAATCTACCACACATTTTGGCAGGCAGTTTCCAAAAATTCACGCAATCTCAATCAATTTGTAACATAATCGAATAAGCACTAGTTAAATCACACTTGATTTATAAATTCAGCATACGTACTAAGCCTTATCAGGTGAAAATTTTCCCTAACTGGTAGGTTGCACTCATGTGGCTTTTATTATACCGTTGTTGAGGAAGCTAATACCACTTTTTTTTTCTTGCAAAAAATGAATAAGGGAACGTATTGGATTAACAAAATTTTAGATGTTCTTGTGGTTTGTTGTGGTTGATGAGTTATACTTTGCAAGTAAGAGAACTACATATATAATAGTGGCTCGACCTAGTAAACTAGGTAAGTAGATCATTTTCAATATGGGTGATGATTTTGCCAAGACAAACGGTATCTTCCGAGGCAAATATGTCCATTATGTGGATCAGATTCAATGAATTTGCCTTGGCGGAAGTAAATACTGCCTTGGCAAAATCATCGCCCTTTAATATTTTTTAATGTAATATTGGAAATAATCCTAGATATGATTTTGGTAAGATGAAGATATGATCTACTTCAATATATCATATATTGCCAAAAAATGTGTTTCCTCATTGATTGAGATTTGAGAATCATTTAGGCCCTTTGTGATTAGACTGTACTTTTTCTGATTTGATTTGATTTGAATAATCTTAATTTGATTTAATCTCAACTGAATTTATTGATAAATTAACTGCATTTAGACGAATTGATAACTAGAAGAAGACTAGATTCATTGATTGTTATTCACATAATTTTGATTTGATTTGCTTTGATTTGAATGAAACTGATTAGATTTGAATAAATCTGGTGATTTGAAAACACTTTTTAATATGTTGAATCGCACGGGGCCTCAATACTTGCATAGTTCTATAATCAAAAGTAAAATTGCTACTAGCTATTAGAATTTAGAAACGCTATTTGCTACACCATTTTGAATTTGTAACGGGTTATGGGAAAAAAAATTATGAACTACCCAAGTACCCAACTATTGTTGATTTCATGTTTCCCATCCAAATCCGAACTTGTACACTTGTAGTAAAGCTACCCTTGTGTTTGGTAATTCATAGCCAACAACGCTTACAAATGGATTGTTGGATATTGGGCCCGGTATCTTACTCCACAAGGCCCATATTGGCGTGCGTAGCTAAATATCTCTACAAAAAGGAGCCCAGTGTGGCCTAAGCCAGTTCTACCCTTAGCCCATCCACAATGGTGCCCCCTTTGTCGTAGGGCAAATTAACATTAACTACTTTTTTAATAGTTTGTCTTACCTCTTTGCCTTGATATGCCATAGTGGTGCCTTTCTCACCCCTGGGGCATAAGCATTTGATATTTACTTTTTTTTTTTTTTTTTTTTTTTGTTTTATCCTAATTAATCATATTAAATCTAAATTATTATTATTAAATATTATATACAATCTTAATTTTCAATTGCAGAACATGTCTTCTCGGATTTTTTTTTTAAATAGTTGTAATACTAGCCTTTTTTAAGTATAAATTAAATTTTTAGAGAGGATTAAGGGAAAATCAAATGTGCACCAAAATATGTCAAATGTGGTGTCTATTTGTAGAGAATGATGAAATATAATTGTTGGTATAAATTAATTAATTTTTTGAAATTATATGATATAAAAAAGGTCTTTACAAAGACACTACGAATACAAAAAAAATTGTCAACCAAAAACTGACAAGTGGCAAGCTTAAAGAGGAAGAAAACAAAAAATAAGCCCTCTCTCTCTCTCCAATTCAGGCGTGCCCCAGCCTTTGCCTCACTCCTTCTTTGAGGCAAACTTTGCCCTTCCTTCACCTCCTTTGCCTCAACTTATAAACTTTTCCCTTGTTATAAATTGTTTTGCCCTTGCCCTCCTCTCTTTGCCCTCACCATTGGGGGTAGCCTTATGAGTCAAATTATTACAACATTCTGTAGAGTACCTACATAATGTTGGGAAATAAGACCAATCTCCCACGCGCAACGGAAGTAAACTAATCGACAATAATAAACAAAGTAGAAAATACG